>BRZM01002775.1:0-19128 GCA_033238685.1 Lates japonicus | reverse complement strand
ATATCTCCAGAAAATTGTCCGACGAAATCTCCACAGGCGCAAAGAAAAACAGCATTTGCCAAAATTAGGCGTGCCGCCCAGAATGCGACAATATCATCAACGTCGTTAATCATCGATTTATCGCAACAAAAAAACGAACTGGTCCGTGCATGTTAACGTAACATCAGACGATTAATCACAGTTGAGCGCATTGACAGTCACCCAGACGGGGAAACGCGACAGCAGCGGTCACAATCATCGCAGTGAGGTTCGGGAGATAATCTGCGAAACTGACGTCACCGCCCCTGCCGTTCACGACGGGCGTCACGCTGAGCCGCGACGTAACCCACCGCCTGGCATTGTTCCGCCTGTTGCCCCAAGCCTTCAGCAAAAAGTTGTTGCGAACACAACGACTGAAAGTCGCGAATCAGGCAGCCCATTGAAAGATGTGACCAAAGTTCATTGCCACATGTTGCGAACAATCGAGTACCAGCGTTGTCATTGCGAGCTGTGGGTGGCAACCATCGCTTAAATAATCACATACATATATAAGAAGCAACACAGAAGCATAAAGCCACAGAGAAAGCTGGGCTGGGAGCCCATGTTTGGTCAGGTCTTCTGCGAGTACTCAGCCCATGCACAGAACACAGTGCCACACTGGCGAGTCACGCCCGCGAGAGTGTGTGTGTGTGTGCAGGCAGGCAGTGTGTGTGCAGTGAAATGTGATTATGTAATTTGAAAGTGCCCGGTCAGTTGTTTACGTGGTAACCGACCTCCACAACTGATTTAGAGTTAGCATCAGTTGAAACAGACATTCTCAGATCATTACAGAGTTAGCCAGCAGTGGTTCAGGCAGCATTCTCCCCAGTCCTCGCCGAGTCGTGATGGAGTTGACGATGACCGTGAGGAATGGACCGCATGCAGCAGACAGTTACGAGCAGCACCGCCGATTTCCATGCCGGTTGCTTGCTGTGCCAACCACCACACAGCCCTGGTGAAATATGACTTCATCCCTTAATCACCTGTTCATTTACCATAACCGCGCCGATTGGCAAACTGTTCATCATTTTGTCAAATTTGCTTAACGTTAATCAACATACGACCTGCGACTTCAGCAGTCTTGATTTCTTCTCTGATGTCACCTGAACTGGTCATTCAAACTGAAACTGCAACTTCTCTCCAGGCACGATTGGTCCAGCCGAGCAGCAGGCAGCCATCACTGAATGCGGCCACCAGCCCACCACAGAGCAGTTGTGTCCACGACGCAGGCGGAGGCACCGGTATACCGCAACATCAATCGACAAACATCCCAACCTGCCGCCCATCTCATCACGTAGCGCCGATTGTCAGAAACAGATTTAAGACCAGCCAACCGAAATCATCAATCATCTCATAATCCTCTGCGTCATTCTCATGTCACTTAAAACAAACCTTGAAATCACCGTCAATCATCAATCGGTCTCCATCATCTCGAACATCCACGTTGAACCTTGACGCAGCATTGTCATGGTTCTGCCAGAACAACTGCGTATATAACCATAGCCCTTCAATGAAACATGTTTAACACGATACAACAGGGGCTGAGAAACCAGTTCATCCATGACGGTAAGACACGACCACTGGGAGTCTCACACCATAGATTTCCAGAACACTGGAGTTTTTTATTTCAGTACAGCACAGAAGATGACAACCGAGCGGCACCCGGGTTACATACGCTGAACCTTCAGAACTTCTGCGTAACACCACTCGGCTCCGTCAGTTCATCAGAGTCGTTCACCGCCTTTCTCCCACCAGCACGCAGCCAGTCACCACTTCCACAGTAACGGCACCATTTTAACACAAGAATGGCACATCAACAGAAACAGAGTGCAGCGACGGAGATTGAGCAGTGAGCACCCTCATGTCATCTCGCCCAACAGCAACCAGCACGTGCAACGTAAAATCGCGAGCCGACATAAAAAGAACACAAGACGCATATTTCCCACCATCAAATCATATCGCAGCATCACTAATCAACATTTGCCCGGCGACAACGAGTCAACAGTGCCGAGTGATTGCCAGGCCCAGAGCCTGAACACTGTCGAAAACAGATGACAGCTCGCACCATCCGATTGTGATGCCGTTACTCACCAACGTTATCTTTCCCCACAGTTTAGAGATGTCTTCAGCTAGGTCCAACCATAAGTATTGTCGTCCCCGATCAGCCAATCAGAGCGAAGCGTTACTTCCGTGCCGATTTCTGACTGTACAGTCCAGACGGCCGGCGATCAGGTTGTCCACGGTAGCCGAACGGTGCCTGATCTCAGCAGCAGACAGTGGCACAGCCTCACATCCCGCAGCAGTTGCACGTCAGCCGCCGTTTTCATCTCCCTCATTTCGAGTGCTCACAGTGTACACTGCCGTTGTGTTGAACTTGAGGTCTCTCGTTGTTCATTTTCTCCTCATCATCTTCATGTCCTCACCAGGTTTTAGAGCTCAAGTCCACATTGCAGCCCCATCATCTCATGCCTGCTCACTGGTCAACCTGACTGAACAGCAGCAGCATCGTTCAGGCCTCAGCCTCATTCCCCGCCTTTAGCACATCGTAACCCTTGGCTATTCTCGATCCGTCAGCACGCACAGCAGCAGTGTCTGTCCTCCATTCAGGCAAGTTGCAGATGCTTTCTGGAGCCAGGCAACATAAAGCCAAACAGCCTTTAACCAGTTTGAGCCTGCCGGCCGATGTTTCCGGCTCATTTGTTTTTCCGTCACAGGAACAGCCTTCTTTTCAGCGAGATGCATCAGCAGTCAGTGCGCCTGTCCCCGTAACCGGCACACACGCAGCCTCAGCATTTCCAGGCGAGATCGATCTGTCTGTCAGACGTATTTGCGCTGTACGAACAGGCCAACGCAGTTCATCGCGCAGGCAGTGCCGAGCGTGCCAGCATTTGTTGTCGCCCGCCCGCAGCGAATGCCGCGTCTCGGCAACGCCCGCCACCAGACACCAAACAGCGACCCCACCCTCCCGGGGACACGATACACATGCCGATCAACACCGATTCTCGTTACCTTTATTCCTTCCACAGCACTGAGCACCAGTCCGTGCCGCACCGGGTCCATGACAGCATGTAACATCGATCAGAAACAGCGCAGCCAAAACATCTTCCTCCCTTCTCCTGCCTGGAGACTGTGCCCCCGCGCCGACGGTCAGTTCACGGTCAGTCCCTTCTCGTCTCACGGATTCAGATCCGGCGACTGGAGGCCACCAAGCACACGACGCATTGTCACAGCCGAGCGAGACGCCCTTGCTTTTGTAATACGTCACTATTGCGAATAGCCATCGCGAAGATGGGTGGCCAGCGAACGCACACAGTAGTATTCAACAGGCCACAAATGAGGATTATCTCCAGAGCGTGCCGCCAGCATTCCCCACCTGTCACCAACACCGCTGCGCCCGGATCATTAACCGCTGCTGGGTCTATGCACGTACGCCATCACGCCAAATTCCCGACCTGTTCGCAGCCAGCCTCAGCAGAAATTTAGAACCATATTGCCGGTTATTCTTCAGTTTTAACCGTCCAGTTTGCGAGTTCACCGCAGCCCCAGATTTGCCCACGACGGGCACTGAAGTGGTCTTCAGGTCATTCGTCTTCGTCGCGTTGCGCCATTCGACATCCCACCACCGTTAGCAACAGCGGCACCGAGTTACCGTGGCCTGCTCCAGCTCCAACACTCGGTCGGTCTTCTTCCGACTGCCTCAATAACCAGAGTACCGTTTCGTCATGGGGCCCGAAAGGTGAATATCTCGACGCCGATTGCACGCAGAATCAACAGGGCTCCCCACGTTGGCAATCGCCGCCACGTGACATTGCAAACACGTTCACTAAATATTAACAGCAACAGCTCAGAACTCTCGACCGCACCATACGCAAAAATGATCGGTATTTACGGCGAGAAAGAACACACCATCTGCAAAGCCAGCCTGCCAACCGACAGTCACACATAATACCGCCGGCACAGGAAACCACGCAGCCAGCCAGCAGTCAAACAAAAATTAAACAGAGTTGCGATCAACCGCGAGCGCGAAGATAGCGGTGCCGTCGAGCACAGTACGATACAGAAAGACATTGTTTAACAGTAAGTGTTGAACCTGGCGTTTCTACCGTTAACCAGAGCTGTCCCCAACAACAATTGTCGATCTCCCAAGAAATCAGCAAAACTGCCATCTTCATACGTCAGAAGCCGCAACCACAGCTGGCATTTCAAAATCGTTGTCAAACAGAACCAGCCATGCCTGGATTGGTCAGACCGATCACGTGTCTCCGTGCGTAAACGCATGACGAGCACGTGTCAACGACAACACGCCCAGCATGGGAGTGCCTGCCAACATCGCATGCTGGAGCATTGTGCGTCGTAGTCCTTCAGACCAGAGGACTTTCAGGTCAGCCCTCATTTCAATACTGCAGTTATTTGCATTATTTGGTAGCGTTTATTTAGTTTCACCGAAGAATGCATCAGTCGTGATTGCCGTAATCACGACAACAGGTCAGTGACGCCCGCATTACCTTGATCTGCTCGCGCCCATTGGCCGCGCCCAGCCATTGCGACGCACATGAGAAAGGGTTCGCGTAAACCAACCGCTTGACCACACGTTTTCCTCACAGAGTGAGCACACACAGTTCATTGGCTGGTTCAGCAGACACTGGTGAAGCCAACACCATTGCAACGAACAGTGAATTGCGTACCCTTTCCTGCCTTCGCCGCCCTCCAGCGGGTTCCAACACGCGGCCGAGGGCGACCGCCACGATGGTGATGAGCCGTGGCCCAGTCCGAGTGATCTGTTCAACTTCGCCCGGAAGCCCGAGGTCAGTCTCTGGCTTGACCGGTGAGCATGAGGGGAAGGAGGAGCAATGGTTTGCTCAATGTCCACTACGAAGGTTATCAACATGACCGCCAATTTAAACCTTCATACATTTCACCGAAAACACAAACACCACAATACATGGTTCACGAGCTTGGGCAGCGAATAATGACAGTAAATAGTTATTCACTTCGTCAACAGTTACGAAGACGATTACCAGACCGAAGAAAACATGAGCCAGCCGCCAGCCGGAAACGGGATTGCCGCGTGATCAGGTTGCCGCTGCAGACGCTGAACTGCCTTGTCCGGTTCTCTCAACATACCAAACAGCCGAGGGCGAGGTGAGATATGAAACAGCTGCCGAGGAGACCGTTCCACGGCCTGAGCCAGGCGCCAGCCGTTCCTCCTCATCTACCCCTGAGCAGTCCCGTCAACAGCACCGATCAATCCGCATCCGTAACCAAAGCCTGCCTTGACTTCCAAATTTGCCTTTATCCAGTCTCCACCCACCAGCCTCTGCTCAGCCTCGCCTGCCCCACCAGCGCCGACGCAGTGCCGCGCCGACACCCTGCCTCCCAGCCCCAGTCGGCCGACATCCATTCAGTTAGTCAGATGGAAGTCAAGACGTCTTCATGAAGCCGGGTACAGGGCAACCCGACCATCACGCTACCCGCCAGTCGGTGAGCGTGCCCGCGCCGTCACTGCACATGCCCTTTCACCGCGAGAACAGCACTGGCCATGCCTCCACAAACGCCACATCAGCACTGCAAGACCCGTCCCCAGCAGCATCACGACCGTGACAGATTATCTGCACTCACGAAACAGGCCATTCCATTCCCCATGTTCTCCTCTCCGACCACAGGTCGAACCAGACGGATGACTGGAGCCTGTTGGGACATGTCTCGAGGCCATCCCGAGCCCTTTCGCCCCGGCACCAGTTGTTTGTCAAGAGGCAGCAGGCATGAACGCAGTCAGCGAGAAGAAATGTCCGTCTTCGAGATCCTCCGCAAAGATGGCCCACGATACGACCGTCCTCCCACTTTCCACGAGCCCTGCACAGTGCCGAAGACTCAGACACGCCGGCTCAAACAGTCCACTGCCTTGTGCCATGAGTGTCAGTCTCACGCTTTAGTCAGAGGAATTGGTCTCGAAAGTCTCAATCATCTCGTCTCTGTCACTACTGACTTTCTGTCACCGAGCCCTCGATCACTGTGGCCTTCGCCAGCTCAGGAAACCCTTCCCAGACAGTGTCTCCATGACTATACTGATTGAATATGCTCGTTTTAAAGGGTCAGATTGAGGGGTAATTCCACTTCACCTGTAACCCAGCGAAACCATGCAGGAATGACTCAGAGATGACAGAGTGAAATGAGTCCCCTCAATGCGACATAACCATAAATTTATATTCCAGTCGAAGACATAGTCATAGGAGAACCCCTGTCTGTGGAAGAGGTCTCTAAGAGCTGGCGGAGATACGAGTAGTCTGGTTTGTCGTCGAACCGCAGAGAGCGTAGAAGTTCAAGTAGGCAACTCATTAGATTAAAGAGGACAAGAACGTTTCTAGACTGATTCTCTGACTCAAAGCAGGATAAGGACTGAAGCACCACAAACTCTCTGAGAAGGAATTAACACAAGAGCAGTGAGGGATTTGTTTAGGCCAGCATTAATACAAAAATCTTCAACACTGTACACAGAACTCATGGAAGATAGAGACAGTCAAACATACATGGGTATCCTTTGCAGAGGATCTCACTGGTGACATTTTCTTCTCACTGACACGCTCATACTTCTGCCTCTGGTGGCTGCTTTGGAGACCTTGCCAGGCAGAGAACCCAGGCTAAGCATAAGGACGATCCCAATGACTCCAAGTCATCCTGGCCTGACTGTCTCTATGAATAGAGAGAGAGAGAGAGAACATAAAGTCAGATAATGATTTCCTATGGTCTGAATAATCTATCCATTCATGGCAGCTGTATTTTATTTTTATCTCTATAAGGACAGTCTTACCAATGCCCAGATGTGTGTTTATGGAGGTACAGCGGCAGCCAGTCAGGTTCTTGTTCTCGGGTAGGGGATGTGTTGGTGCGGGCATCGCTGCATTTCTTGGCCAGGTCAAGTCGGCGATGTAGACCAGGTTGCCTTTCACCCAGCCCCTACAAGAAAGTTGGTCTGGCTCACGCCCTGTGATGAAGTTCTTGGAGTGATGTATTCACCACGGCTGATCTAGAGGGAAGAGGAGAGCAGGAGGAAGCTGGTGTCAGCGGCCAACAGTTGCAGACAGCACCGCAGGAGGATGCATATAACTAGTGAGCTTAAAACTGAGCTCAGTAGGGGCTGAGTAAACCAGAACTGACAAAATAAATTTAACCAAAAACAAACTTGGGATTTTGGATTACGCTTTGGATTAATCCAGGCTAAAATAGGGACTGCTCAGAATTAGATGAGAAGACAATAATAACTTTTACTGCCCTGGCTCCAAGGTATGGAACAGTTCCCTCAACAGGACAACCAAACTGTGTTTCATATCTCACCTCATACCCTCAACTGTCGGTTATGTTTCAGAGAACCAGGATGCACAGTTCAGCCCTGCAGCAGTAACCCTGGATCACACCTGCTCTAACCAGTGTCCTGCTTCCATTGGCAGTATTTTACATTTTTTTCTTCAGTCACAAGAGTAAATAATCTTCACATAACTCTTGACAAGAAAGTGAATAACTATATTTTCATAAACTATTCTTTTATGCCCCAAAATCATGAACCAAGTAGCATGAAAAATGACATGAAACAAGAAATGTAGAGGTTTACAGTGGCAGTCAGCAAGCGATAGCCTTCACATTAATTAATATATTAGCAAAACCATTTGCCATCTTTTCTCCTCCCTTCTCCTCGCCTCACCATCTGGTCAGCCAGCAGCAGACCGTTCAGGCTGAACTCCGAGTAGTTGAACAGATCTCCAGACTGGGTCCTGGCAGCTCCATCACCATCACATTGTAGTCAGCCTCAGCCCCGCACTCACTTTATTGTTGGAATACCCACTGAGGATAGAAGGCAGCAGAAAACAGGGAAAGGGTTACACATACTTAGTTATTCCACTGTGTATTTTTCATTTTAGTAAATTGTTCTTCCTGTGTGTCTGTTGAACTAATATGGAACTGGAAACAATGTCTCCACTCATATGGCAAAGGAAAGCAAAGTAGTATAGTCAAAAGTTTGGGTTGAGTTTTTTTACATCGCAGACTACTCAAGGTGCATCCTGGAATAACAGGCACACAGAGAGGGTTGAAAAGACACTGACAGGTCAGGGTAAATAATATTTTGACTGTCCACTGGCCTACCAATTTGTCAAGTATGTCCTACAGCCAGTCTTGACTATGGTCATATTCGGTAAAAAATTAGGACTCTACAGTTTTCTTGTACAACAAGCCACAAATAACTTGCAATGCTCCAAGTGAATCAGGGTTGCCTCACAGAGACACTCTCTGGGAGTCTGGGGGAAAGGACTACAAATTATGTTTACCTAATAATACTTCCCTAAAACACTCATCAGTCAACAGTATTTCCTATATAGATAATGTGTTATCGTTGGTAACATATTACTTCATCATACATTTACACACAAGAGTTGCAATGATTATTATTAATCAAACATAACAGGATACTATTTTGATAACAATTTTTGAAGTAGAAATGCCAATAATATGCTGGTTGCAGCTTCTCCAACATATGAATTAGCAGATTTTTTTCCCCTTTAGTTTCTTGGGAGGGTGTGGGGTTATGTTGGCAGGACGGGCTCCCAAGACAACGGTAGGGGAAACACTGAGTTCCAAATAATAAAACTATCATAAATAATGTCTTCTGTATAATGCAATACAGCTCAACAGCACACACACTATATCCTTCATAATGATCATTCAGTTGAATCAACAACTCTCAATTTTAATTTTTTTGTTTTGACTGCTTTAGTTTTAGCTACATGAACCTGATAAACTGAGTGTATATGTAACTATCAGTTGTATGCACAGGCTGCCAAGCGCATGAATGGAATTTATTGATTTCTTTTCTCACCCTGGAACAGCATTAAAATACCAATCCTTTATTTTATGTCTGCATATGAAGTGCAATCAGAAAGTTCACAAACTGTTGCTGTTGTGAACAAATGGAGCATGACACAGTAATGCACATGTAGCAGTTGCAAGCAGTAAATTTTCTGTTAGTTTTCTGCATTACGTGGAGCAATCAACATCGGGAATAGTTCCATAACTTTCGACCCCATATTTGACTGAAAACTGACCTCTAGTTAACCTTGTTGAGGAGAGCGGTCAGAGAAGATTGACCAGAGTGGTTGGAGCTGACAAAGGCTACAGTAACTCAGATTACCATTCTTTATAACAGTGGTGAGATGAAAAGCATATCAGAATGCGCAACACATCGAACCTTGAGGCAGATGGCCTACAATAACAGAAGACCACTTCAGGTTCTACCCCCATCAGCCAAGAACACAAATCTGAGGCTGCAGTGGGCACAGGCTCACCAAAACTGGACAGTTTAAAACTAGAAAAGTGTAGCTTAATATGGTTCTAAATTTCTGCTGAGGCATGCAGATGATAAGGTCAGAATTTGGCATCAATGGCATACAGTACATGCATAGACCAAACCTGCCTTGAGTTAATGATCCAGACTAGTAGTGGTGGTGTGATAGAGTGGGGAATGCTTTCTTGGCACACTCTGGAGATATCCTCATTTGAATGCCATGGCCTGTTGGAGTACTACTGTGTGCATTCCTTTGTGGCCACACTTTACCCATCTTCTGATGGCTATTTCCATAATAAACAAACATGTTACAAAGCAAAAGTCGTCTCATGAACATGACAATGCATTCAGTGTACTTCAGTGGCTTCTCCAGTCACCAGATCTGAATCCATGAGGCAGAAGAGGAGACTGGCACCATCAACGTGGAGCTGACAAATCAACAGAAATGATGTGACGCAATTATGTCAACAAGGACAAGAAGAGCAAAAGGGAGGAAGATATTTTTATTGCTTCTATGTTTCTAATCAGATATTACACTATACTACTATCATAGACCAGAAAAATGTCTGACACAGTTTAGTGTAATGCTACTGTAGAGAATAAAAATGGCAAAAATTCAGTGGCTTGATCATGCATATACTGTCCATGCTCCCACACACAGGAGGGGTGTTAAGAGAGAGGCCAGCTGGTTTAGTAGTATCTGGTAATTAGCTGACGTTGCCAGGGCAAAGAGGCCATATGGCATTTCCTTCTACAGGCAGGCAGCAATAAAATGCTGCTGCTCAGCACCTAGCACTGCACTGATAGACTGCATTAGCTATTTATATTCATACAAACGCAAATACATCTAACAGACTGGGTCAGTCACCATGCCCCTGTAAATCCTAGCATGCTGAAACAAAAATACAGATGCACATGTGTGCACAACAGTTCTTACAGAGACAAACCACCTCTTCTGCAGTACATGCTCGCTGAAAGAGGCTGTTTACTATGAAGACAGAGAAAAACAAATAAGGCCAGAGTGAAATCATCAGCCAGCAGAGTAAAACTAGTTTAAAAAAACTGTTTGAAACATGACACTGTGGCTCCAGAAACATCTACAACACTTTTTCTAAATAGAGGACAGACACTGCTGCTGTGCATGCTGATGGATCCAGAAATATAGCCAAAGATTTTGATATACTAAAAAAAACTGAGGCTGATGAAGGCTGAAATTATGAACAATGCTGCTGCTGTTCAATCCAAATTTGAGCCAATGAAGGCGAACACTAAAGATGTCGAGGAGAGGCTCTTAATGTGGTTTGAAGAGTGACAGATCTAAAAAAACAAGTGGAAGACCTGAGAGGGAAATGTGAGGACATAGAAAGATGAATGAGAAAAGAAAATATTCTAGAACAACCAGGAATAAGTTCAACTGTAGCAGTGTACACACTGCTGAGAAAAGCACTCAGAATGAAGGGAGATGTAAAAACTGGCAGCTGACATCACAGCCTTTCTGTAAGGATGCCAGAAGACAACCTTACTGTCACTGCAAAGCTGCCAGGGATCAGGCACCATTCAGCTACCATGGACCAACCTGATCACCATTGTCCTGAACTATACAGTCAGAATCAGCAGAGTGTGTGGCCTTCATGAATATCTGATTAACAGTCCAGGGACGACAAGTACTATGGTTGGACCTAACAAGGACATCTCTAAACTGTGAGGAAAGGATTAACATTTGGTAAGTAACAGCGTCCCTGTGGATAGTGCAAGAGCTGTTGCTCATCTCTTATTTTGTCTAGGAAGTGTTTCAAATACCATTTTCTTATCTTTTCCTTTTCTATTTAACTCATTATCATAGCGACCAAATGTTAGTTAAGTGATAAGACTTGCGATTATGAGAATTTAGTGGGTGAGAATATGCATCTTGTGTGCACATATGCATGTATTTACATTTACACATGCTAAGGTTTTATATTTGGGCAGATGGCATAAGGAAAGTGCCTTTCCGCCTCCAATCTCCATCTTTCCACCTCTGTTTCTAGTTAATGTATGCCATTCTTGTGTTAAAATGATGGTGCCATTACTGTGAAGGAAAATCTGGTGAGCTGGAGAAAAGACAATCACCAGGAACCTGGATGTCTTAGGCACAGGTATTTATTACAAGCTGCATGCTAGTGGAGAAAAATGATGAACAGTACAATGACTTGTGAGCCAGAGTAGTGTTACACCAAAGTTCTGAAGGTTTAAGCGTATATAACCCCAGGTACCATATGGTTGTATCACTTTTCTGTACCTTACCCAAATAAAGCCAAATTATGTTCTAAATCTATAGGTGTGAAGACTCCAATGGTCATTCTAATCTTACCATCATGGATGTAGACAAGGATTGTTACTGTCGCCCCTATTATTTGCTATCAGTATTAACTCAGCTTATGTGGCATCACCATTAACAGAGAAGAACATAAGTTGTTGCTATACACGGATTATTATTATTCCTAACAGAACCTGCAACAATACCACATCTAAAAGAGTTCTTAGTATGGATATTATTCAAGATATTAAATTAAATTAATGAATTAGATTAGCAGCCAATTTCCAAAAGTTTGTTTTAAGTGGCATAAGGGTGGCTTATAACTTAGAAAGTTATAAAATTAATTAATGAAGATTTGGATTGCTGGTCAGTGCTAAATCTTTCTCTTTCTGGCTGTGTCAACACTACATGAATGAATGGGGCGGCAGAACTGTGAAGTGAGCCGAGTTGAGCAACTGTTCAGGATGTGAGCATATATGGTGTGTTAGGGTATACAGTACCTCCACCCTGCATCATCTTGTAGATTTTGCTCTCTATGTGGAGCTGTGGGTGTTTGGTCTTCACACATTCCAATTTGATGGCTACCTCCTCTCCAACTGAGATATCAGTACCTAGAGAGACACAGACAGACAGATGTTAGTTCCAAGGTGACACATCACCATCAAATGTAACAGTATGTAATCTACAGACGACACATTGACAAGTCACAAGTCAGTATTAATATTATTAACAATTAACTAAATTTGGTAAAAAGATAATAGACAGTTTGCCTTGTCAGCAGTTTGTATTAAAAAATTACAAATAGTTAGGTGATGATTAAAGTTGAGAAGTCCTGCTTGAGTACACAAGACAATATGGTGGTTAACACAGCAAAGCGAGCCAACATGGAAGAGAAATCAACAGTGTACTGCATGTGCCCTACTCTTCTTTCATGTATCTACTTGCATGCAGTCCACATTCCTCACAGTCATCATTAACTCCATCTGACTCCAATAGACAAGAGGATTTGGGGAAATGCTTGCCTAGACCACTCTTTGCTGCTCTATGATCTGAAATATCTGTTTCAGCTGGTTCTCCTAAATATGGTTATGGGGTCCAGTTCCCACTATTTAAACAGTGCAAATCAAAACAGTTATACATAATCACATTTCACACACACACACACACACACACACACACACACACACACACACACACACACACACACACTATATGAGCGGTTGTTCAATCATGTAGGGAAAATACAGCACCATTGGATTTCATGCATGATGGCAGTACAAACTGCACTCACCAGAAAGGGCCACACCAAGAACATGACTCCAGCTAACTCTGGTGTGCCAAACTTTATACTTCTGTATTTATACTTATATAATACTCCTATGTAGTTATTTAAGCGCTGGACGACGCCACCCACAGCCGTCACAATGACAAACGCACAATTACTTCCGATTTGATCACGGCAGGACTGTGCTGATGAACAGATCACATCTTTTTTCAATGGAAACACTGGTTCACTGCAGTGACTGCGTCATTGTGATTATTATTGCCTTACTAACCTTTTTGCTGAAAAAAACTGAGGCTGCTTGGGCTGAATTTTGTAATACTTATTACTTTCCAAACAGTAGGTTGCATGTCACAGCTCAAAAACCAACATGGCATATCATCATAAAACCCTAACAGGACTTGGTAGCATCCAATTTTTTATACCGTTAAACCCTCCCCAAATTTCCTGCGGTATGGTGCTAACCACTGCTATGCTGTTTCCCATCACAAGGTGGCTGTAGTGCACTTCAACTGTAATTATCCATCTAATGTTACATTAACATACACGTTTTTAGTTCATTTTTTATTTGCAATAAATCAATCAATTAATTAGCAACATTAGTGAAAATGTCTGCAAAGGCTCTTCACATTCTGGGCAACACACTTCATTTTGTCGTCTGTTTTCTTGCACTGTAAGAATGTGATTTGTCTGGACAGATTTTTCTGGGGAATGTAGCCCCCCCCATTGAGGCTGTGTGTGTGTATGTGCGAGTGTGTTATAAGTAGGACAGTGTGTACATATGTGGTATGTTTTTATCCTGAGTAGTGCTGCCAGTGAGACATGTTCGGACACATCCCTGGTTCACAACAGCAACAGAGGCAAACTGGTGAGTTGGAAATCTTAAATATGCAAATATTTAAAAACCTTTTTAGCCATTAAACCATCCCACATAATCACCACAAAAACCTAAAATGATCACGATGAACACAGACGCCTAGTTCTAATTAAAGTTATTGTGAAGTGTCACTCAGAAATTCACAGCACAGACACAGACAGCACAAGATGAATGATGTGATGTGAGGCAAGTAAGACCAACCACAGAATGCTAACATTCCCCTTTCCAAATACTATAGCAGCATACTGGGAGAGGTGTGAGCTAGCAGTGGCAACACATTTCACAGAGAAGGTCAAAGTTTGAAGTTGAACCTCACCTGTACGACCTATGGTTACAGGACAAGGACCACATCATTAGGATGTGGTAATGCAGTATTCCTAAAATGTCGCTAACGGTGTGCACATACTTAAAGAGGAGATAAAAACTTACTCAGTGAGCCCTTTGCTTGGTAAATGCAAGAAAAAGAAAACTCATACAAGACTTCTCCTCCTCAAAATTTCTTTGACGTCAACATAACTATAAACACCATAACTCTTCACAGAATCAAACTACAAAGGTCCATGAACACAAAGACAGCAGCAAAATGCCTCATCAGTTGGAAAACTGAGTCACCACCAGCATTAGTCTGTGCATGTCTTAAGTTTTGTTATTGTTACAGCTCTAAACAACCTCACTGTTAGCGTTACTTATGTAAGCAGACCCATCCCTTTTTGCATACACAGCTGGAACCATTTCAGTTTACCTAGATACTGCCCTCATCGTGAGTATTTGGACAGATACACATTTTATGTTTAGGCGTTGTCCTACAGCACAATCAATTTCAAATAAAATAATGGATATTACGTTGAAATACTGAGTGTAAGCTTAAATTTGAGCAGCATAATATCAAACCCTTGCAATTTGTGAAGCATGTCTTACACAGTTCTTTCAACAGTAAACCTAAAGTAAATCTACTCATTGCACTGCAGCAAACACTAAGCCAGGTTGAACGTTTTTGCAGCTGACCCTGCATTCTTTTGACAGAGCCTTTTGTTTTACAGATTAAGTCAAAGTAAATATAATGTGTTAATTAGTGAGCTTTAAAAGTAGTGGTAGGTGGATTTCTTACATTTGTTTGGGCAAAGCAAGGGAGGCTGTCTACCCCAATTTCCAGTCTTTGTGCTAAGCCAACAGAAACAGAAACAGTTTATTTATTTAATGGTTGACTGTATAAGTCATTTCAGGAAACAATGCCAAATATTTGATGGTTCAATGTTCTAAAATGTAGCCATTTGCTATTTTTCCTTTTCTTACATTATATTTTTTTGGAGAAGCTTTGGAATTGGGTTAGGACACATGTGTCAAACTCAAGGCCCGCGGGCCACATCCGGCCCGGCGTGCAATTATATCCGGCCCGCGAGATCATTTTATATTACTGTCATTAGTGGCCCGGCGATATGAAGCACTGATAACACAATAAACTACAGATCCCATAATGCAGCGCTTCAGTTGCCTTGCCGAACACTTCCCGCGTTAATCAAGTGCGCAATCAAATGCGCACTTTGCTGATAAACTGAGCGCACTGCGCACTGAGTTCGCATGGCGCTTTGGTGACTTTGAAGCACAAAAAAAGAATTTCGAATTGCTTCGCAACCAATTTGCTGTCGACGTGGAAACTGCACCTGTGCAGATTCAGATGGAGCTGATTGAGCTGCAGTGTAATGGGACACTAAAGGCAAAGTACGACACTGCAGGGCCCACACAGTTTATTCACTCCATTCCCGCAGCAATGCCCCAGCTCCGTCTACATGCGGCTCGAACCTTGTGCATGTTTGGTAGCACATATCTGTGTGAGAAGCTCTTCTCAGTGATGAAGACTAACAAAAACAGCACACACTGATAAGCACCTGCAGTCCATCCTGAGAATCTCCACAACAAAGGACCTCACACCAAACATAAAAGAACTTGTTGCCAAAAAAAGATGCCAAGCATCCAGCTCTGATAAAATGACATAAAAGCAAAGAAATTCAAATGTTTTGATTTGTTATTTTAACGTTTACTTAAAGCACAAGCACTGTCACAATTTTTATTTATTTTTTCAGGTGTTTTTTTTAGTTTAAGTTTAAGTTTATTTATTCCGGAATAATATTCCTGTCTGTTTTTATTCCTATTTATGTTCAAAAAACATTTAGTTTTAGTATGTTCAATAAATGTTTATCCTGTTCCGCCCGCGACCTAAACTGTGTTTTGAATTTTGGCCCCCTGTGCAATTGAGTTTGACACCCCTGGGTTAGGACAATACAAGACATTTAATGAGATCACCATGAGCTCTGCAAAATTATGATGGTCATTTTTCACTGTTTTCTGATGTTTCATTGACTGAACAATCAATGAAGAAAATGATCAGTAGATTAACTGATAATGAAAATACTTAGTCCTCTTGTCTAACTCTCAGGAAGACAATGAATTTAGAATATTTTCCTAAAAGTTGAATTATTGCTTTTAAGACAAGCATATATGAATCCTGCCTACATAAAAAGTCTAACATTAGCAACATTTTTATTTATCTCAGCAACTATCTGACAAGTTTGACCAGATTCTCAATGGTACTTGACAGTTTTTTATACTTGGTGCTATTGACAAATTTTGGTCAGTACCAAACAAGCAGTGAGAGTTGACACCCAGCCCAAATTAGGAGGTTGCATTTTTTCACATAGAGCCAATGTCACCATCAAATGTCAAAAGAATACACAGAAACAAAACCACACAGTGCCACAGGAGGGAAACTCTGAAGTGTATTTTTTTACCTCTCGAGAGAATGAGGACAAAGACAAACACAACAACCAGATTTCTGTAGCTTGTTTCAACATCAACCAAATGTGCACATCACCCACCAAATAACACCAGATGAAGCAACAGGCGATTCAACAGGAGAATTTTGTGGAAATAAATCTTGACTCAGCCACTTGACTCACTGCTTATGCACCCTTGAGTGATATTTTGTCATGACACTCATGTCAAAACCTGAAAGATTACATACTATTCTACCAGTTCTGAATATCTGACAGTCCACATTTGAACCCAGACACAGCACAGAGAGTACAAGGATTGATTCCAAGAGCTGACCTCATCTCCTCCTTCTGCCAATAACAAACACTCTCACACCAATACAAGCAGAATCCACTCAGACAGCCCCAACACGCCAAGCTGCTCACACATTGTCAGCATTATTAAAACACACTGAGTTCACACAGTGTGGGAGGATTCATATAGGACTAACTGTGATACAGAATTACATTTAATATCAGGTTGACATAGTCAAGTCATAAATCCACTGTCAAACTTTAATTTTCTCTGCACATTTTAGAAATCCATTAATTGTGTTATGTCTTTTAATGTCTCAAATGTAAAAAATAATTTACCATGAGCACACAATACTGCCATCTGATTTCAAAAGGTTGAACCACATGCTGGGTCAGGCACTTTGATTTTAAAGTCACGCACTGTTCTGGCTTATTTACAATGTTGCGTCACATTAGTCACCAGCCAGTCAGAAGGGAGAGGAGGGAGACATGAGTAAAGACAAAAACACAAAGCGATTATGTAAGCAGCTGGCAGCTCTCACTGTCAGCTTAAACACTGGGTCATGTGGAAGACAGACTGGATCCAACTAATGCATTAATTAACCTTCACTCTCATGTGGTTGTCAGGAGAAACACTCAGTCTGGCTAGTTCGCCATCTTACACAGAGGAGTTTTTAAATGTTTTGTGGTGGCACTAGATCTGTCACGATAATTACACTATCGACTTACCTTATAATATATGGACACGACCATGAGCATTTTGCTGATATGGCCCTTTGAGTTTACATGCATGTTTGTTTACATAAGAATGTCACCAACATTTTAGCCAACATGATGCCAGAATAAAAGACAGGGTTTTAACTACTATTATAAGACTTGAGCATAGCACCTAAGCATTTTGTCACAACACATAAGCTGAATGGACAGAAAAAACAGCTGAGACACGTTTTGCTGGCCGCGCTGCTTCTGTCATCTAGTCTGCTCTCTGTGTCGGAGTGTCACCATAGGCAGGGCTCAGATAACCAGCTATGGTTGAATTGTTTGTAAAGAATACGCAGCACTACATATGGTGTTTAAAAAGGCACTGTTCAAAGATCATGTATGGTGGAATGAGCATCATAATTTGGGGCTGCTTTGCTGCCCCTGGACAGCTCGCCAGAGTGGAAATGAATTCCTGAGTTTATCAAGGTGTCTTACAGGATAACATCAGGTTGGCAGTAGAAACTGACTGATGCAGCAGGACCTTAAACATCAAAGGAAATCCAGAACAGAGTGATTCAAAGAAAGAGTTTTCAGGTGATTTGCTACACTCGTGGATTTGTGATATGCCAGTTTCCTGACATATCTGGCACTCAACTTTTTAGGATCACTGAAGCTTTAACATTCAGATCAGCTCTAGAATCAGATCACATTTTATGACCATTTAATGCAGAAAACCAGATAATTCAAAAGGGTTCACATACTTTTCCCTGCCACTGTACTAAAGTATGACCAAATCAATAGTCATATATATGCAAACAAAGCCAAACTGTATAATCACGTGTTTAGCTCTTTAACCTCAAAGCAGGTACAGGTACTTTCAAAATTCTGGATGTATGTATCTGACTATTCCAAGAGGCCATTTGTCTCCATCAATTTTTGTACGTTATGAAAATCAATAGCTAAACCTTGAAATTCATCACAATTGAATCTCAGAGTTTTGTATAGTGTTTTGCTGTGGAGGCAGTCCACCTCATTTTCTAACCATCGCAAAACTATAGTCTTTTTTAAAATATAACATTAACCATCAGAGAAAACTTTCTAATTCCTCTTTCACACAGCAAACGTGAGATATTTAACAAGTTTATCTCTTGTTTACACTCACATCTACTAAACATTATACACCACCATTGTACTGTAAAGCGGTTTAATTACAGATTGATTTGTGAAGCCTACACTGCACTACCTCTTTATACAATAAGTAAGTTTCAAGATTCTGTCAGAATTTCAAATCTTGCAGAAATAAATAGAAACCAATGTTTGCATGAAACTATAACATAATATTTCTAAAATACAACAACTGAGTCCTAACAGCTAGACCAGGGTGATGTTCTCTACAAGCTAAGAGATATATGATCGGTTGTTCTCAACCACTGTTATCAAGAGCTATGGATCTCCAATATGGCAATCACAGGATGCATTCAATGAAGGTAGTAGAACTCAATGTCAGGAAGATGTGTCAGATTTACCTCAAATGCTCAGAGCTCTGTAATGACGCACTTC
>BRZM01002774.1:0-28087 GCA_033238685.1 Lates japonicus | reverse complement strand
ATGTTGGTTGTTGTGCACAGAGACCATCACCGGGGAAACCACTTCAGCAAACACAGTGCGAAAACAGCATCTAAAGAGCCAAGTTCACCACGGAGTTGCAAGATGTCAGCAGCGCCCGGAAGTTTTCCTTTCCGGCAAGAACTGGTTGTTCACGCCGCGATTTATCAGGCTTCCTGGTTTTACAAACAGATACCAACTGATACCCAGCTTTTACACATATTTGTAATCAGAAATGCTGAGTTCGAACAGGAAAGCGTCAATTAGCACCAGCCCGCGCCTGCCTGTCCCGGCCGACGTTCATCTTCAGCAGCCACGGGCGACATGGTCGCCAACCTCCGTTACCCTTGCCGGTCAGACAACGGTGAATACGGAGTTCGTCATTGCCTCCGTCTTCAGAGAGTCTGCGTGACAGTAAGACTGTTTCGCGAATATTTCACGGCCGCAGAGTAGAGACAGGCACAAAATATAGCGGTCGTATTCACTCGTCGCAGATCAAAGGTGAGTTGTTCAGCAGTTACCGGTTCGAAAGTCCGTCCCACCCACGATGCCGAAACAGTTCTCATTCTTTTGACAGGTTCGAGTTTCGAGACGCAGACATCCTCCGTCAGCAGCCATCTTCCTTTCAGCGAAGCGACGCTGACCCCGGCGAAGGTAACGACTACGGGTGTCATATCGCTGCTCTTCAGAGCCCCGATGCTTTGGTGCTCCGCGCCACGAGCGTTGTCACCGTCACAACCGGCCGCGGAGTCACCGTTTCGTCACCAGAAGAACCAGAAAAGATCATTGTTGTTCACCGTGTCCGTCGTCGCATGCAAAGATAAGCGAATAACCGCCGCATTATGCCACAGAACGAGATCAACAGTCGAAAAATTGTTGCGCGCATGCCACCGCTCACGTCACGCCGTCAATTCAGCAGAGTTCGACAGATGCCACCCCTGTCGTCAGACGCGATTAGTTCAGGAGGCCGCTCATGTTACATGCGCGCCCCACATCGTCAGCAGTTTCTTGAGGTCTTCACGCATACACGCCACGCCATCATCATTGCTGAAATACGCCAGCGGTCAATGCCGTTCACGCGGCCAGCCCATCACCATCCACGACCGCTTCCAACCGCGCACGGCCAGGTGCTTGTCCTCACCGTGGGTCGCGCACCTGTTTCTATTTCATGTACTCAGGCAGCCACCGTGTGATAGCTTGGCATGTAATAAGGAGTATGCATGCCGACCGCGATGGGCAGCAGGCGATCCATGCGCCCAGCTATACATTGAGATGAACACAGGTGTGTAAGTGTTACCAGCCTCGTCATTCATACCGATATTTCCCAGCCGCCATGACTATTCATCTTCCTCTTCACTTCATTCTCACGAGAGGCGAGGAGATGAACACGATCGATAATGGAGAGAAAACGAAAGAGGGTGAGAAGAGGTGAAGGAGGTATGCCTGGTTGATGATAGAACAGACGCACATCTGGCTGCAGAGTCAGGATGTAATTGCGAGCAACGAAAACAGACCGAACAGCGTAGCCCGCCAACCACCACCACACACACAGTAGCCACCGCAGCGCCGGCACGTTCATATATCCAAACAGGGTGCAACGTCACGCACGCGGTATTGCATTGCCGAATCATGGCTATCATCAGCAGCAGTAAGGTCAGTGTGTCGAGAACGATCACTGTTTGTCGCCGCCATCGCAGCAGCCAGCGTTATACAAACTCATCTAGGACAGAGCGAACGATGGCAATGTTTTAGGGAGTTGGGAGTGAGGGGCAGTTACAGGCCAGGTGCCAGGAGCACGAGGCCAGAGGTCGAGACTGAGGCGAGAAATTGTGAAGAATTTGAATCGGAGAGGTGGCCATATCACCCACCCTCCCATTCCAAATTTCTTTCCACAACAAACCAGGCCTCTGATAACAACCCTGCTACTTTGTTTTCTCCTTTATCCTCCCAGTTCATCATTCTCCACAAAATATAAATTACCCTTTACCCTCTGCCATAACACACAGAAACACACACACTGTAACTCTACCACAAGAACCCCCACAATAATAACACACACCACCTCCCTTCCCAACTCCTCAGACCCCACAAAACGGTACCATCATTCCTGTTTTCCTGTCCTATCCTCTCAGCCTGGCCCATTTTCATTGGGGTTTATATGACACCGTGCCCGCAGGCCGTCTGACCACCCATTGCCATGACAACTACGCAAAACATTTATCAAGCCAAACTGAGTCCAGACTCTCAACCGCACGCTGACCCTCTGGCCGCTACTGCTTGGGTGTGTATGGTTGTGAGCTGTATGCATATGCATAGAAACTGAACTTGACACTACAAATGTTTTGGATTATAGACATGCCAGCACTTATAGCAGTACAAAAGACAAGTACTGTATGTATGTACTTAATTGACCAACATATTGCTTCCTTCTCTGGTCCTGTTTTCATTCTCTTTAATTTACATCCCTGACTTATAGCACCTCTGTGAATGTCCCAGTATGGATGCTCGCTCGCCTGTCTGTTTCAATATCTTCATTTAACCCACTCATAAGGTTTCCTCATGCATCCCCCTCCTCACCTCTTCTCACCCTCTTTCATGATTTTCTCCATTATCTCGATCAGAACTTGTTCTCATCTCTGTCACCCTCTCGTGGGGAATGGGGGTAGAAGAAGAGGAAGAGGGGGAGTATAGGAATGGAAGTCAGCAAATGATAGGAGAGTAAAAAAAACACACACACATAAGAGGATAACTGGGAGAATAATATCAAGAATTTATGAATGACCGGTGAAACAGAGTTAAACGCACACACACCTGTGTTCGACATCTCAGTAAAGCATAACAGAGTGTAACAGACATGGGATGCCTGCTGCCCGCATCAAGGGAGGCTCTGCAGAAACCATTAACATTGCACACATACTCACTCACCTACATGCTCCTGTATGACACATGCACACGCTAGAAACATCATACACAGGCAAGCACACACACTAAAATCCCATAAACTAAAGCACAAATTGAAGCATAGGTTACACAGTAAAAAAAAAAGGGGGTTAGGAGACAATTACCCTGTACATGCTTGATTTAAACAGATAATGGATGGTAATGTGTAAAACCTAACCACACGTGGTCAACATTTGGCCGCTGGCATGTGTAAATGAGTGTGCGTGTCGGTGTGTATATGCATGAAGTGGGGAATAAACTCAAAGCTTTTTCAATTCTTTTTCATTACTTAGCTTCTGAATGTGAGGCACGTTGCATATAGCATGAAAACGGGCCTCCTGGATAATCATGCTTTAGTCTGACTGTTAAAATTTGGCACTACTGCAAACATCTGGTCAGTCTATAGATTGACTTGAGACATTGTGTGTGTGAGATTGAGAGCAGATATGAACTCAACATGCCTTGCACAACATAATTTTTCAGCCTATTGATCTCATTCTGCTTAATGGCTGCATGCTATAATGCAGCAGTTAAACCTCTGCTTATCAGCTGCATAAACATTTAGTTTTGGTAGACAACAATGGTCTTTTTCTTTGGTTTCTTCCTGGTGAGCAGGAATGGCTCAATGAGGTGTGTGTGGCGGACTCCGCCACAGC
Source organism: Lates japonicus (assembly GCA_033238685.1). Lineage (NCBI taxonomy): Eukaryota > Metazoa > Chordata > Actinopteri > Centropomidae > Lates > Lates japonicus. Next base: position 24,494 of record BRZM01002774.1, on the reverse strand, counting down.
GAACATGAGTGACGGAGGGGAGCTGATGAAAACACTCATGGCGCAGACGCCTTATTAGGGGAACTTTAGACATCAAGTCTAAGAGATGGAAACGGCTGATATGGCCCATGAGGTCATGTTACACAGCTGCCAGGGTCAAGAGGTGTCAGCTGTAAGAGGAGATGAACCAGTAACCTTTTGGCAGAGGATACATGCAAATATCTCAGAAGGCTCCAGACATCTTCTGGTGGCTGAAGGCCTCCAAAGAGAATGAAATATTTCCTCAGCACTGACATCACTGATAGATTTACTAAAGGACCAGACTTTGAACCAGTAACCATCACTTTGCTGGACTCATGCTCAACTTCCTATACCTTTTGATCTGTTTGGCAAATGGAGTGCAGCCATATGTTTTAATATGCCTGCTCCTCTACTCTCCTGCATGCAGTCATGTTAGGAATGTCTTCACGGTGAGTCGTTTACTGTCACACAGAATAAAGCTCTCTGGGACTTGGGGAGACATGTGTGACTCCATTATTCACACACGTTGTCTATTGAAGAGCAAAAGTTATGGAGGTTAATGACCAAATCACCCTGTGAGACAGTACTGGAGGACAGGAGAGCAAGTGGGTAGTGGAGAGGCATCAATCAAGGACAAGAGGTTGACCTGACAGAGAGTTTATGGAGCTTTGAGATCAGTTACTGAATTATTTGCTTTCCTGTTCAGACTCAAATAATCATTCAACAGTTTCTGATTACAAAATATATGTAAAAACAAAATTGTAGTTGGTTGTCTGACATGTAAAAATTTGGGAAATACAGTAAATCACTGAAAAACTAGACAGAAAAGTAGTTCTTACCTTTAAGAAGGAGGATGAACTCCAGGCACAACAGGTATCTGCGCAACTCCATTTATGAAACAGAATGAAAGCAGTGTCTTTGGGTCTGTTTTTCCTTTTTTTCTATGTTTACCAAGTGGTTTCCCCTGAGTTGGTGGAAATGCAGTACATCGGCGTCCACCGCACAAACATATACACACACACAGACGCGCGCACGCACACACAAACACACACACTTGCTTGTTCAGCTCTCTCTTTCCCCCAGAGATGCGTAAAATCCGGTCAAACGGTGCTCCAGTGGCATGTCTCCTGTACGTGTATGAGGCTCACTCCAGGATTGGTCCGTTTGCAAATCTATGTTGTTAGATATAGATTAAAATAAAATAAATCTAATCGAAATGAGAATTCGTGTCCGTGAGTTTGGCTTTTTTTTTTTCTTCTTATAATTCCTGTAACGATATTTGACTGACACCACAGTGGATAGGTATATTGTGGTGTGTGAAGCTTTGTTGAGAATGAGACAAAAACCTAATTGACACCCCAGTGACCCATGTTTTGGCCGTGAAAATCACTGCACCTGTCCCATCCAACAAGAGCCCGCAGTTCAGAGTTATTAAACCATTACTAATGTGTAACACCTTCCCAAACAGCCAGTCAGCAGCGCGCTGTATCCCCCCGGACTCCGGACCGCGTCTTTGAAGATCAAACTCTCCTGTTGGACATAAACTCCTCTCGTCAAGCCCAAAGTTTGAGGTGAGCTGTTGTGCGCGTTTTTCCCGAAAACTTATCCATGGTCCCGTCCGCTGGTTTTCCTTAGATTAACGACAAAACTCTTTGTTTTCCCCGTGCGTAAATATGTGCCTCCAGTGACGGATTTCTCTCACTTTGAAATGAAAGAGCGCATTTATCCTCAGAGCTCCCCTCCCTCCATCCGTCCTCCTCCATCCACCAGACTCCTCTTTGAGCAACTGGTTCACATTCACAAACCTCAAAACACACATCTCTCTCTCACTCTCCCTCTCTCCATTTTCAAACACACTCACGATTTCTCTCAAAATCTTTCAGATTGCCTACTTATTTCCTTCTTTACAATGCCCTACACTGATAAGATCTTCAGCTTGGTGGAATATAATCATGACTTTTGGGTCCACTTCTGGGGCATCCTATGGGGTTTATACGGTGTAATTAACTGCTTTATCAATGGTTAATAAAAGGTTATGAACCACTGTCAAGATCGACTTTTGGGTTGCCAAGTTGTGAAAAAATCAAACGTTATCACTTACAAATATAAATCATCTTACAACAATCCATCAAGTCTGATTTCAGTTCAGTTACCCTTCTGCCCTTTTCTAGAAGTTGAGCAGTCAAACCGTCCAAAAAGACAGAGCAGGTGTAATACAGAGGATTTGCTACAACCTGACAACCCAAAAGTTTATTTTAATTATTCATTAATTACATATAAGTCCCTTAATTACAGTTTGTGAAGTCTTTATAACGGGTGCCAGAAAGCAGTAAGAGGCTTTTAATAGAATTAGTCAAATCCAGATAAAGAAAAAAAGGTAAAGGCTCGAACGTTTGACTCCTACAGTGGCTCAGTCAGGCTGTAGGAGGCATCTGGTGGAGGAGGCACCTGGTGCAGTTTGTGTCTACTGACTTGTGAAACAAGTGTGTGTGTAACTAATAACATAATTAAATGCTGCACTGCATCACAATACTTGCCATTAATTTCATTTGTTCCACCTGTGTTTTAATGCTCTGATACTGGCAAAAATGAATTCAAAATGTAGAAAAAAAAGAATGAAGTGGTGATGTTCAGCAAACACAAACGCCTTGCCCTCAAGTTTAATATCAACATAGCAGGATGATGTTGTAGAAAGAACTCTTTGAGCTAAATTTTACACCAAATGTGTTTTGGAAAAATTGTGCTCATCCCTTCAGTGACATTCATGGACTTTGAGAACATATAACAAGGAGCAGTGAGACTGTTCCAGATGCTCATGGTAGCCAACAAATTTGTTACTCATCCCATCCAGATTAAAAAAGCAAAATGTGTACAGCAGTAGTGCATAAAAAGTGAGCTGTGCAAAACTATATCCTGTCTTGTTATGTCTTACCATGTAGACATCATAATGAGGCTTTTGATAATGAGTTGATCAAAAATAAAGGCCATCTATTAAGGTGTAAGCCTTGTGAATGGTTGTCTTGACTAGTGTTAATCCATGATCCCTATTTTTAGATGAAGTTGAATGGAGGATGTTGCCAGCTAGTGGTAATCTCAAATTCTGTTTGAGATTATAATATGATTTAGATTAGTTAGGCTACAGTGTAGCCTAATGTCTTTTTATACTGTATAACATGGATGTTGTGTAGCTGCCACGCAACATCCATGTTATACAGAGAAAATGAATTGCCCTGCATCTGTCCTGCATATTCTTGTAAGGCTCTTGAGCGCCACTCTCAGGCCTCAACAGTTATGCCATTTGTCCACAGAGGCACAACATACAAAAATACAATCACGTCCAAAATGTTTGTATTACGATGGATAATCAACAGACACTGAATATCCTCAGGACATTCTAAAATAGATTTTAAACCAATAGGTCACGTGGTATTTTAATTTTTAATATTCATTCTGGATACTGGAAAAACTGCTATGTAAGATTTCGGTAAGACAGATGGTTCCTACTTTAATCTTATCATGGTGGGTTAGGTGAGCTCTCGTTGCCGTATTCAGACAGCCACTGTACATCCTCTGCAAGATCATGTTCCTATCCAGAGGGTGACAGACAGACCACGAGTGTTTTCATTCAGTTTCAATTATATGTGAATTTCTTTCTAAACACATGCGCTGTTTTAAAGTTGTGATTCCTAATTATCAGTCTGTTCATAAAAGGATAAAAATCAAATTAGAAATTCTTTCTTTTACCCCGAATCTACTCAAAATTCAACATATTGCCATTTGTGCGCTAATACTGCCATCTAGTGGGCACATAGGCGAACACACCACATTCAATGAATATGCCAAGAATTATATTTTTACAAGCTAATTTTTTTTCCTCAAAAAGCGACCAATGACCTACAAAAAATGCAGATGTGAATACTAGTGCTGTAAAGTAATCTCTCAATCTCCATTTATACATGGTAGGTTAAGTGGGGAACAGTTTTTTTCCCTTGCAGTGATTGTAGGTTTATGTAAGGTTTCCCCTCTCACAAACTGATGAGGTGGTACCACCCAACTTTACGCGCCTTAAGACGTTCAAAATTAACGCGTTAACACGTTTCCTTTCCTCTCTATCGTCTTTTGACGTAACGTGTTAACATGTTTTCTTTGCTCTCTATCGTCTTACTAACCCGTGTCGCTGTAATGATAGCGTTGCACTAACAGTTGTTAGGCAACCTATTCTTGTTGCAGTTTAACTTCTTTCCACTAGTGGCAGTACTGCTCGGCAACACATTACTGCTCCAGAGCGAGGAAGAAAGTCTACGCCATCTTTGGCTGTCAAACGATACACCGGTCTAACTGTGTTAATGTGACTTTAAACCCACCTGATGTCGACCTTTCCTCACCCGATAAGTCGCCAAGAAGTCGGACTTACTTTCGGTGCACCCCAATTTGCAACAATATTTCCGTAGCGAATGAAATTAATACCTAACTGACCTTAACGTTCACTTTCCGATGAGAACAATCAACGACCGGTGGCTAGGTGACTGCATGCTACTTTCCCAGCACGGAGGTGAGTGACAGGTGAACAATGCATAGCATTTATTATATTTTTCTCAAGACTTAGTCGACTAAACGAGGGCTGAAGCATCTGGGAATATTGCACTTACATTCCCCCGCTGACTGTGCTGGATCCTGTTTACGCTACGCATGTTAACTAAGTGGGCGCTTTTTGGCTAACAGCTTCATAAGCTAAATGCTCCGTGTTGTGAGTTCGCCTCGAGCTCTTCTGACCCCTAGTGGCCAAGAAACACTAAACCAGGGAAACATAGAAGGGAAAAAGAACATAATGCACATACAAACACCATATTTCCGGGGGCGTCTGAGACATAATGCTGTGTAATTCATTTGAACTGATACACACGCTCATTTGTAACATTTTGTATTGCAGAATTTGATACTTCCTGGCTAATGTCACATTTGGTAAGTGGATATGGTGTCCTAAATTGCACAGGCCCATATCTGACACAGAGAAGTTTTATAAAAGTCAAGAACTGGATTAATTTAAAGGTCAAGGTCCTTCATTCTTGTGGTTAACTAGAGTTGTACTGAATGATGACAGATTATCAACTCCAGTAGTTGCGGGGCCTTCTGGAAAATTATGCTGTTTCTTAAAAAAGTATAGCTAGAAAAAGTGGTTTTCCCTCTCCACAGAAAGGACCGATCTACACATATTATTTGTCAGCTTTAATCCAAAAGGCAAATTAATTTGACCTCTTTAGCAAACAATGACATACAAAATCTATGCTCAATATACTGAAAACCATGTTTTCAGAAAACATTGTCAAGAATACAACATAATCTGTCATTACTGCCAAACATTACTTAGCACATAGTCATCGAATTTAAAACTGAATAGACAAAGCAGAGTGGATCAGACAGGAACCACCACTGGCAGGACTTTACTTTTCCCATAGTGCCGTATCAGCACTGTGTCAGCAAAGTATCTGTGGATATATTTGCTGTTAATTCACTTAACAGAAAACAAAGCTGCTGAAATTTGATACCTGTTACTGTTTCATGCTGTTGAAAAAGTTAAAGGTGAGTATATGTAAGTGTATTGTTACTGATTTATCAAGAACTTTTAAAGTAGTCTGCATGTTTTGCATTGTTGTGTCTCATGTAATTGATGCTGTATGTTATTCAGAGAGGTTTTGGTGTTGCGCTTGCAAATTTAAAAAATGTGGTGTAATGTCAAAAAAAAAAAGTTGTGATAAAATGTGCTGCAGTTGGCTGCAGTTGAAGCAATTTTCATGTGTCACCACTTGGTGCTGCTCTGTTTCAACTAATGTATTTTTCAAGCCTGCCTGAGCAGCCTCATGGTGTTCTTGTTATATATTGTCACAGCTGGTCGAAATTGGCGGGTTTTCCTTTTTATAGCTAATTGCAAAGATCAGCCAAGGCCAATTTATGACTCATGCTGATCAACTGATGTCAGATTCATATTATGCCAAATTCCTCCTTTCACTTTGTAGTAATGTTGTTGAATGTCTTTTTCTGTATCCTGTAAATCAGGTCTCCCAGTCCAGACTCATCATGTGGTGATGGATTTCAGCCAGGACTGGGACAGTCAGAGTGCAATGGGTTTGGAGAGTAAACTTGTAAGTGGCCAGCACACTCTTGAAATGGTAAGAACTTCATTAGCTCTGATTTATGAATCCAGTGGGGGAAAAGATGATGATTACTGGATAATTGACCTCAGTCCTCTCCGCATTGCTCTTTACAAGTTGCTGCCTAATTGACATTGGTCTACATCAGTGTCCTTGCCTTTATTGACTTCCTCCCTCTTCTTCTTTTTCTGATGTAGCTGTGCTCCATCTAAGAGAGATTAGTTGTTTCAGTTCTCATTTCCTTCATCACAACCACAAGAGGTGTAGTGAGAAACTACGAAGAGACATATGCACTTACACGTTTTCAATTACATTATGTTTTTGTGGCGGCTGTTACTGTAGCTCAATAGGGTACATATAGTCGTGCTGACTGGCAGCCTTATGTAAAGTCAGATGTGCTAGCTCACACGCAACGAAACCTCGCTGTACACAACCACAGATTCCTGCACTGAGGTGGAACCAATGTGAGAGCCAAAACACACACACACACATACACACACATTCAGTCTGTTTCACGCAGTGGGAGCTGTGGGAGCCATTAACATCAGGCATAAAATCTAAGCACGCTGCGTAACAATGGTTCAGTGCAGACTAGATAACACACAACTTTTGCAAAAACTGCACAGTAGAGGTAGATATTAAATACAGGTGGACAGCACTTTAAGAGCCATCTAAATGATATTTCCCTGTAACCTTTAAAAAGTGGCGATTAATTGGCTTAAATGTTTTGAACAAGGTCTCTGGTGCAAATTTGATGATCGCCCCTGACAGTGCATATAATTTAAGATGGACTGCATTTTGGGTGATGTTCTTAACTGCGTTGCAAGCTCTATCAAGATGGCTGCAGAGATTGGATGTTGACATCTAATCCTCAGCATTCTTACTTTCCTTTCAAGGACCACAGTGCACATTTCAAGATGAGCAGCAGAAGGGAATGTCCGCTGGGCGTTTCACGATGGATTATGTCCATGGGATATTTTGCCTGCTGGATAACCAAGTAAATCGACATCAGACTCAGAGTTTGGCTGCGTGAATAGATAGATCGGGGCAGCAGGAGACCCTGCTTTTAATTGTGTTACACATATTACCAGTGCAGTACAGTAGCACTGTGATTTGTGAATTAGGATAGGCGGTAGTGACAATGTAGTGTTAGTGAGCGAGCCTGTTTTCCACCTGTCACCAGGTGCTCTGAGATGTCAGTCTGTTTGGTTGGCAGAAGCTGTGCCAACACTTTCTGTATATGAAGTGGTTACACGTGACAATTTTCATATCAACACCTCAGCACTGCATTGATGTTTGTTGAGAAAGCAAACACTGTTTTCTCTCTCGCATCCACAACTTGTGGGTAGCAGCACACATCTGTTTCAATTGTATGTGTGTTTGGCGCAAGTTGCGGGCATGTGCAGCAGCAATGCAGACTTTATTTTTGTTTTTAAAGGTGCTTCCTCACCCTATTTCCAAAATCACAGTCTCTGCAACAGTAAGCGACACCACCACAGCACACCTCGGCCCAGCGCCAGCTACCATCCAGCCATAAACATGCTGGTCTCTGGTATGCTGGCTCGGCTGCCGATCTGGAGCTGGTCAAAAGAGGAAGAGATGGAAAAGGGTGAGGAGGAGAGCAGGAAAAGGAAAAGAGAGAGACAGAGAGGTGATAAGCTGAACCTCATGTATTTGGCCATCAGATGGGCTCTTTAAAAGTAACACTGAGCTAACTCCAGCTGTTACTTTTCCTTTTAAGTTTTCTTAATCTTTTACTTCTTTGAACCTTCTCTTTGATTTGAGACTCCCAAGGGATCACTTAGCGTAATGGATTCATCTCAGGTCGCTGTGTGTAAGAAATCGTTGATCCATAACAAAAGCACAGCAGCTGTGGAGGATGCATTTATCTAATCCTGGTGAAATGGACATATCTTGCGTAGTCTTGGTCGCACATGTTCCTCCATGCATTGAATTGACCATGTGTTTATAGTGATCCTATAAAAAAGGAGCGATGTCATGGAGTTGTAGCAAGTTGATCACCCTGTAATGACTGATGATCCTCCCAGGCGCCTCCCTTACATCCCTCTGCTCACTCTCTGCTTCTCTACATATCTCATGGTGTCCATACTGTGTAGGACCAAAGACCACCTACATCTATGTTATATTTTTGGACAAAGTGTGCTCTGCCTTTATGACAACCAGTTTTGTGTTTATTGTTTACTGACAATGTTTTATGTGTTATGTTAAATAGTTTTGGGATGATGGTTTATTTTTGTCTGCTTTTATCTGCTAATTTTAGTGGATCTGTTCTTGTCTTTATGAGGAGCCTTAGGAGTCTAAATGTTGAATCTTAAAAGTTTTGGGAACACCAGAAGTAGCAATGATTTGTGGACCACCACCACGCCCTCCATTCTGCCATTGTCTCCACTTATACTGTGGGTTTGAGTGCACTCTAGCCACCTTTCTTTGCTTTGCAATATTTGAGTGTCTACACACTTTTGGCCATGTGAGATATGAGTGTTTAAAGGTGACATCTGTACTAGATGAATTCCTTGTAAAGAAACATCTACTTGACCAATAAAACATCTCTCTGACTCCCTCTCTCTCTTTCTTAGTCGTTTTAACTTCTCATGTTCTACCACTGGCTCTTATTCTGTCCTCAAACAGCATCTCCCATCTCCCAGTCTCCCCTGTGATCCAGGGTCCAGCGTTTGAGTCTGTAATCCACATTTATTGTACATTCTTCATCTCTACAAGGAGCTTCCTAAGCCTTCCTCTGGTATACTAAGGAGCCATTGTCCCAGATTTATTGGGAGAGGGTGATGATGTCATGCCAGACCAGTGATATCAGTTTGGGGTTCTCCCCACTGAGCTGACAGTGGATCTATAGATGTCTTAGTATAAATATAAACCTTTGACCTGTTTGCAGTAAGAAAATGAATGTCTTTTATATAGGTAAATGAGGAAGTTAAAAGCGAAGCTTTAGTCATACCTCACCTCGTTCTCTCTGACTCAACCTCTCCACGTCTCTCTCATTGCTCTCCTCTTTGATTTTTATTTCCCTTAATGGGAAGGATTCTCTGCCCAGACATTAAAGAGAAGAGGTTTGAAAGTTGTCGGTTTGAGTGTCATGTGTGGCTCGATGTGCTAGGTATGGCTTATACTCTCGATTTTGAACTCCTTCCATATGTACACATGCCTTCCCACTCTCTCCACATCTTTCCTGTGTCTCATTAACTGCATCTTAACAGAGAAGAGGGAATTTTAAGATCTGTCATAAACTAATTTCTGTATGTGAACATGTGGGTATTATTATAAAATTTTGGGTTTATGTGCGTGTCAGAGGCCAGCATGATTTTTGGTGACTTTCCTACTTTCTCCTGTAAACATTCAAACTGTGATGATGGTAGAGCAGCGGTGTGTGTGTATATGTGTGTGGTATGCCCTCGTGTGTACTATTCTTATTCCAGTGTTTACAAGGGCACTCAAAGGTTCCTGGGTGGTCTAATTCGTTTGCCACAGGACATTGTTTTTCTTACCGCTGTAAGTCTTTGACGTGTGAGTGGTATGGGTATCAGTTTGTGCAGCTCACGGAATTGTGTGTGATTGTAAATCAATATCCTGAACAGAACAGTACAGTATGTGAGGGGTGTTTAATGGCGTTCACTTGTCACCCTGTCACATACATGCTCCCTCTATGAATGTGTGTGTGCATGTTAACAAGACTATCACGAAGATGAAGTTTACTCTTTACCATGTATCTCACTTGCCACCTGCAGGGCATTTTTCCACTAACAAGCCCTCCCTTCTTTACTATCTGTCAGAAGATGCACTTATAGCAGCCATTGCTTCAACCGAATCCACCGTCATATACCCTTTGTGACATATGCTCAAGTATGCAGACAAAGTATACACCTCCAGTCCTCCTGCACATAAGTCATCTATCTAACTGCACCGTGGCTCAACCCGTGGCCCAGGGCTCTAATCTGCTCTCACACAAATGCAGGGTTTCTATTCAGATATCTGCTGATTGCCTATAGTTTACCTTGTTAGATGTGTTAAAGGATATCAGATTTTCACATAATTCTGATGGATGAAAGAGCATTAGTTCGTGTGGAATGTATTCATTCATACAGGTGTTTTTTATTTGTTGTATGCACAATGTGTGTGTGTTTTTCACTCTTTTCTGCAGTATATCCTCGTTTAGTTCTGGAAACATGTTAGGCGATGTTGCCAAACTATTCACACACATCTTCTGTTCCTTATTACGTTCTCTGCAAAGCCAGCAACCTGCAGGGATAACAATGCTGTCAGGATGTCAGCAGCAGAGGGCAGTGCGCTCAGTTTGTTCCCACTTTCTCAGACCTTCTTGCGGTGCTACCCATTGAGGAGTTTTAACGGGTTTTGGGTGCACCCTGGCAGTTTGCCTGCTCACCTTTTTGGGTGAGCCTCAACAGTCATTTATGAGCTGCATGTACAGGTGTGAGTGTTTGATGGGTATGTGTGAAAGAGTTCCCCAGAATGTGTGTGTTTTAGTTTGGTATGTGAATATGTGTGTGTGTACATGTAGTGTTTTTCTTCCTCTTTTCTTTTCACAGGGGTCAGTTGGGGCCCAGGCGTTTTCGAAGGGCCAGACAGCTGCCTTTTACTGCCCCAGGGGTAATAAACAGAGGAGGGGTAGTTATTTACCCTTTATTGGGGAAGGAGGCAGAGGAGGAGACTTTTATTACAGGGTCACCTGTAACTACACACCTGCAGGGCAAGTAGAAAGCCAAGAGATGAGATAGTCTTTTGAAAAAGAGGCAGTTTTAGCATCACTAAATTCTCTACTCAGGAGTCCATCCCTGTCTAATTTTTACTTGTTGTACTGCATGTACCGTGTGTGTAGTGTGCGTGTGTGTGTGCGTGAAGCCGGGTCATCCATCTTTCTCCCCAACCCCTTTTCCATTTCCAGGTTCATGTAGCCTCCTTGTTAAGCACATCTGCTGTCAGCTGTACCCTGTAAATCAGTGGCATTTCCTGCTGTTGAGGACCACGCCCACTGATCCTCAATCTCCTGACCATTTGGTGATAGATTGGGGTAGTTCCTATCCAACCCAGAAGGTCAAGATGACCTCTGTTTGTCTCCACCCACCCCTTTGGTTACCATAACAACAGATGCTCCCTGAATGAGGGATGTTTAAAGGAATATGTTGCTTTGTGCTTATTCTGATTAGGTACAGAGAGAATAAGTGAAGACACTCTTATATCTGCTTATTATGCAGACAAGAAAGTATGTGTCTCCTCTAACTCTAAACCAGCGAATAACATATACTATTTCTTTGAGTCAGAGCCAGACTTTAAAGACTCCCACCAGAAAAAATATAGATAAATTTAACAAACTGGCAATTAAATGGAAATAAAACAGAGCAAGTCTAATAGTGAAATTTCTGCAACTGGCTGTCTGTGGCAATCGCTTCACATGCCGAGAAAATTGCAGGATGGGCTGATCCATAAATGTGTGATAAGTGAGAAAGAGACAAAACTTGAAATGGAAACTTTTTTAGCATTGAGGCAGAGGAGGAATAGCAGGGGCATGTAGCTGAGATGACTGACAGAGAGAGAGAGAGAGAGAGAGAGAGAGAAGGAAGGGAGGGATATGAGAAGACAGAAAAACTGAGAGGAGACCTTGGTAGGGAGAGGACAGACAAGTTATTCTGGTGCAGACAGCTGACAAGCCTAAAATGAATGGAGCCATCTAATATTGCACATATTCTGCATTCTGCTCTCACAAACCATAAAACATATGCACTATTCCATGCTTTATGCTCCTAATGGTTTCAGTACAGGAGAGCCAAGAGTCGACATCCAAGCTGAGTTAACATCGTGCTTTATTGTTTCCATAGAAAGTGTTGTTTCCTAGATCACATTTCATATAAAAAAGGGGACAAAGAAGCAAAACCTTAGCAGTACTGTATCAGAGTCTAGTGTAGTAATAAATATAAAATATTTTAATAGTGAGATAGAAAAGGTTAAAGTTGTGGGACTTGGGCTACAGGAACAGAGGAGGGACACATCAAAGAACTGACCTGAAACTGGAAGGCTCTGGGTGGGTTTACACATCTACAAATATAGTCTCACACCTCTTCTGCTTGCCACACACACATACACTCACAGACCCACATAATACCAAATACATGAGCTTTCGCAAGCAAATCAAACGCCTAGCATAACACACATTTTCATGTTTAAAACCCAGCTGGTCACGTTTGATGGAGCTGGAAAAGAGACGAATAACTCAGAAGCTAAGACTATCGTGTAGATATGTGACATACTAGATACAGTTACTACACTTACTATGAAGCTAACACAAATACTGGAATAAATCTAAAGACTACTATCTTAGCGCTGCCTTGATAAGCGGGAGTAGTTACATGAAGTGGTGATGCAGGGAGGAGAGAGGCAGGGGCTGGAAGGGGCGAAAAAGTGGGAAGTGCTCTTGTTCATTGTTGGCATCGTTCATAGACTCTGGTGCAAATCACATCATCAGCTCTCATGGTCCTGAAAAGAAGAATGGGAGAAAGTGGATATTTAATGTGGATTTTGCAAGCACTGTGGCAAAATACCTTTAATTATACACAACTCAACATGAATTCATATTAAAGTATTTTGTAGGACAAAGTCCATTAATGTTGGTACTCTCGAAACCTCCAAACTGAGCCAACGTTTAAGACCAACATAGTCTTTCTCGGCCACAAACTGTTGCTAAACATTATTCACGGAGAAAGTTGTTCAAATAAACGCTTGCTCTGCCGGCAACTCTGTGCAGACACACACTTACACTACTGCTGGTGTCTAGCGGCTGTAAGGCACGTCAAGGAGTCCTAGATGTGAACTTACTGCCAGCTTTCAACAGTCATTGCCCGTAAATACTTTGTTTCTATTGACAGTTTGCACAGATCCAAAACAGTTTGCTCAGAGAGGGATTTTTGGACGATCGTGTGTCATCTGGTTGGGCTGGTTTGACTTAAAGGTCAAACAGTTATTTGAAAATACTGTTTAAATCTAAAAGTTGCTAACTGGGTGGAGTTTTCTAATTAGAAACATAGCTCTGTTTGTGGGCAGGCACGTTATCGCCAGGAGTGTTTGGTAGCTGTCAGCGGCAGGCAAAGTCTGCAGACAAGCAAAATTATTTAAAAACCTATTTTGTGTTTCCCTTATCAACGATTTCATGGTAAACATCACTAACGTTGTTGAGATTTATCCCCTGTTCTGTTTTGATTTGACGTTTAACATGACTTCAAGCTGATGTCTTACATGCTTTAATCTCAGCAGGCGCTCTCTTCATCGCTACCAAGAATAATTAGATTGCTGTTATGGTGTTCTGGGACAATTATGTAATTATAATCTAAAGGCAGCACTCTAGACTATAGCCTTCAAATTGCACAGTACAATTTTTGTTTTACAAATAGAACTCAATAAAATACCTGTGGCTACCAGTACAAAAATGTCAGTACAAAGGGGAAAGATTGTTATAAATTTTGCATATGAGTAGCATTAGAAAATACACAGCAAATATTTTTAATTACCAGGTGCCTTTTGAATGCTGAGATAAAGACATAATGTGTCTGGGTGTCAGCTTATGTAATGTCAGCAACTGTATAACCCGTTAAAAAGTGCTCGCTCATTCTAGTTCTCTAGTTGAGCAGGTGGTGGTGATTTTACCAAAGTTTCAGGCATCATTCTGGTTTGGCAGATAAAAAAGTGATGAGCTAGAAGCTCTATATTATTAATTTGCTTTCCACCTGGGCAGCTCTTGCTGAGTAAGGAATCAGATTTGATGCTAAACTTGCAACATTTCTTCAGACTGGTAAATAAACAGCTATTAATGCTGATATATTTAGTTATATGGCGATAACAACGTACAAATTGCTCCTTTAAAGTCAAAGTCAAATTGATTAGTAACTCTTCATCTGACTCAAGCCCAAATCATGTATTTGATCCAGACTACTATGATACATGGTGTGTAATCTGCAGCGGTATTTCTCCATCTAAACTCCTGATAGTTTGTGTGCTTTACCAGGATCCAGCTTGCCGTCATTGGTGATCTCTCGAGTCCAGGATGTCTTAGGCCCCTCTCCTTTCTGCAGAGTTTGCTCACAGCTGATCTTACTATCCTGTTTCCCCAAGTGGAAAACTCTGAGGATGGAAACAGAGAAGGAGAAAACACATTAGATATATATATATGTTAATAGATGAATGGATGCAGATGAAGAAGACTATGCCATTCAGAAGAAGGAGATTATGAGGTGGCTAAGGGAGAAAGCAATGGAGTGGAGCAGGGCCATCACTGGGAGGTGATAACTTGTGATCGCTCATCCTTAATTGTGGAGGCTGGCTGGTGGTATGTGTTTGCTTTGAGCGGCCAAACAGAGGCCATCTATGGGAAAGCAGGGAGGGTAGGGAGGACAGGAAGGGCAAGAGGGAGCGGAGGGAGGCAGAAGGAAGTTGAAAGGGAGGTGCGTGAGGTGTTAGGGAGCACGGTGTATGATGGGCCTTCAAGAGACCAAGGGAGGGTGAGATGTACTATCGAGTCCAAAATGTGATGAAAAGCCAAATCAAACAGATTGATGTAATCTGGACAGCTCCTCCTATTACACCCATTACTGCTGTGTGTCGTTTGGTTAAATGTGTGTTTTGTATATTCAGAAGAAAGTACAACTGAGAGAACATTTAGCAATGAGTTTGTGTCCATACTGTATACCGTGCAGGGGCGTCCGTCCGTGGACTCGGTGAACTCCCTGCCCACAGTGAAAGGTGATGTGGGTGGTGCGGACTGTGGTTGAGGTTCTAATAGACAAAGTCTCTCCATCCTGTGTGATCTCCACCTGCGGCTTGGAGGCCGCTGCCACCGCAATCCTACGCAGCATCACGTTCACGTCTAAAATTTAAGGAGAGATAATAACATGAGAAAGATTATGCGATACATGGCATTTATATAGAGGATGGCACACACAAGGACACAATGTGCTGAAGCTATATACCCATGCAAGCAGTGCACACCTACATCTTTTTTGCGTCACACAGTATTGGTTTATTGGATAGAGCCTCAAGGAGGAAGGCACACTAAACCTGTTCTTACCAAATTATGCAAAACCACAGCCCTTGGCCCCTGTGTGTGTGTGTGTGGTGTTACTGCTTGTTGACAGTATTCTCCTGCACACTCAGGGTAAAAGGAGCAGTCTTGCATTGCACAGCTCTGTCCAATAATGATGACAGAGGAAACAGTGAGGTCATACGACAAAGCATGCCCAGCACATCTGCATTCCCCCCAGGCTTAATCATCTTTGCATGCGCACACACACTCTATCTTACACAGACTAATATGGTAATTTGTACTGCAAAACACAGAGAGAAACCACACACACAGTATACATACAGCAGCCTGACTAGAGACACAGATAAACACACACTCACCATTTGTAGTATATTGATCCCATGTGTGTCTGTGTCATAAAGTACAGCACCTCCCATCTTTATAAGCTCTTAGTTCTGATACTGCAGTAGTACCAGACTAATGTGACATACTATATAAGGGGAAAGCCTTGTCAGATACTGTATATCTGAAAAAGTGAAGGGGGAGAAACTGATGACACAGCATGGGAAAAGAGAGGAACAAGGAGCAGACTGGTGTGGAAGGAGGGAGGA
Source organism: Lates japonicus (assembly GCA_033238685.1). NCBI lineage: Eukaryota > Metazoa > Chordata > Actinopteri > Centropomidae > Lates > Lates japonicus. Next base: position 8,676 of record BRZM01002774.1, on the reverse strand, counting down.
GGAGGGAGGAGGGGGGAGTCAGACAGACGAGGGGCAGCGGTCTGTGTGTGGTGTGTGAAGATCTCGGTCCAAGTGTGAGGGGAAGTGTGTGTACGTCATCCAGTGTGTGTCTGCCGTCGAGTTGGATTTCGCACTTCTCACCTCTCACACATTCCCACCTGTCACCAAGGGTAAATATATACACACTCAGAGATGCACAGTCATTCAGCATGCATTAGGACGTCCAGGCCGCTCACTGGGAGCACTGCAAGTACTGCACACACAGCATGGTGTGTATGTCTGTGCATTGTCATTATCTAGTGTGAATCATATGCAAATTGCATTCTGTTAAGTGTAAGTGATCATCAGTATGGAGTCAAGGATGGGAAGTATGTTTGCTCAAGTACTGTTCGAAAGTGCAGTATTGAGGTACTTGTACTTAAATTAAATGAAATACTGTACATTTTATTCACCCACACCTAACTGCAGTAGTTACTAATTACTACACTTTGCAGATAAAAATCACCTCCAAAACATATAATCTGCTTATAAAATGTGATGCATTAAATTAAACTGCCCAATTGTATATAAAATAATTAAATTCCTGTCATTAACATCCACAACATTAATATGGTGCTTGCATAAATTGCCTAAATTTGGGCCATTCTGCATAATGAGTACTGTTACTTTTTGGCACTTGCATACATTTTACTGACAGCAATTAAATATGTTTACTGAAATAAAGGTTTTAAAACAAGGACTTAACTTATAATGGAGTATTTTTATTGCAACTTTTATCTCAGTAAAACTATATTACCTATTCCATAAATGCATGTAATGCATGTTAATAATTGATTAATCATTTAAGTCGAGCAAGATTGTCAAACATTTCCAGCTTTTTCTGTTTTTACTGCTGCAAATGACATAAAAGTGTCGCAAACTAGCAATTTTAAAGATGCCACCTTTGACTCTGGGAAATTGTGATGGACAATTTGTACCAATTTATCGATTAATCAAAAAATTAATTGACAGCTTGATCGATAATGGAAATTAGAGTTGGTTGCAGCCAGCTACCAGTTAACCCACTGCTGAGTGAGTCTCCAAAACATTTTATATCAAATATTAGTTGATTTAGCCTTGACATACACTATTTTCATGTAATTTTATCAAGTTTAACCTTGAAAGGTGATTGAAAATGATTTTAACACAGTGCATTGCCACACAAAATGCCTTACAGCTGCAGAGACCTTCCTTGAAAATGCAACTGTACTTGAGGAAAATGTCCCTCCTAAAGGTTTAGATTATTTCAGGAAACAAACTGACCTGCAGTCACTGACCTCCGTCTGTTGGCTTGGACAGAGGAGTAAAGTGCTGGCCATTTGGGAGCCACAGAGGGGCCTGAAGCTTCTCAAATAACTACCAGTTGTTAGAAGTTAGAAATCACCTGAACAGATTTTTGCAGACCTGTGACCAAAATGCTTAAAAGTCACACAGACCTGGCCACGAGGACACACACACTCAGATAGACAGACGGTCAGGGTCAGGGTCAGAGGTCGAAGAGCAGAGGGCAGAGGAAGCATTTGGGACACGGGGAGACGAGGGAAGAGGGGAGGAGAGCAGGAGTGAGGAAAGGAAGAGAGGATGGAGGGGAGGAGGAGGGTGGGTGCTGACAGGCTGTGTCCAGCTGCGCTCTGCTCTCCAACGCTCCCCCCAGTGAGACCAGGGGCCATTCCTCTCTGTCAGCCATGCCAGTGCAGAGGGACATTATAGGAACACATGCTGTGAGACATGTCTGTGGCTGTCCCTGTGTGTGTGAGAGAGAGAGAGAGAGTGAGAGAGAGAGAGAGAGAGAGTGAGTGTTGGCTAAGGTGCAACAGTGTTAGTGGTGTTTAACCTGCATTCCTCTCGATGTTAATCCTCCCTGAATATGTGTCTTGCATCTTTGCACACACTTGATATTCTCACACACACACCATATACCAATATATCAAAAACATGCACAAGCGCGCACAAACGTCCATATCCATCTCATCATATCCCCTCCCTTCCTCCGCCTCCCCTCCTCTCCCTCTCATGCACAGGCAGAAGGAGGTGGAGAAAAATAGACAGAGACACATTAAACTCTAATTGCTGCGTCTGTCAAACAGGAGGATTGGAATTCGCGCTCTGGTTCAGTGGTAATGTGTCTATATTCAGAACAGTTGTGCCATTTGACAGATATTTCATTAACCTCCATGTGCAGTAGACAGTAAGTGTGTGTGCCTGTGCGTGTGTAAAGAGAGAGAGAGATGATGATGACATGAATTCCAGGTGTGCGCTGGCAAGTCATCCAGTGGGAATTGGCTATGAACGACAGACGGCTCTGACACACGCACACACACACACACACACACACACACACATATACACACACACACACTCACTGACGCCTGCCCAGACTATAGAGTTGTAGCAGTGATGGGCGGCAGACGCAGACCAAACAGTGTGAATCTCAGCAGCAGGTGTTCGTTATAGTCCCGACTGTCACTTCATATAATGATGCGACTGTCCTGCACTGTATCGTGTCATAACGGTCCTCCTCAACACACACACACACACACACACACACACTGAGGCTGTGACACAGACAGATGTGCCGCCGTTTGTCTCTATTGTGTTAGCAGAGGAGGCCAAAGGGGGGAGAGGAGAGAAAGAGGGGTGAGGCTGGCTAGGGGCCAAGCACCGAGTTTTGGGTTGTACAGAATGACAAAGACCCCCTCCCCACCCATGCGGTACAGGGGGTGATCCTCGCTGGTGCGCGGACACAGAAGAAGATTTGACCTACAATGTGCTGAGAAAGCTACAGTTTGAGCTGACACATCTGATCTGTGTCAGCACGCACAGAAATAAAAGCTTCATAAGAATCCGCTCTTGCGCAAAAGAAATGAGTCAAGCTGCTACAATAGGCCACGGAGAGGTTTATATATATATATATATATATAAATCATTATTTCCATCACTTACTCAACGCTTTCAAGAGTTCCTCAAAGTTTTCAGAGCTCTTCATCTCCCAGGTGCCGGCGAAATCAGGGATTTTGCGCTCCATTTTAGACTGCAACTAGTTTGCGGATTAATGTAGGTGAACTGTCAGGTCCAAGTCTGGTCCGTGCGCTGCTGCTCTTGCGCGTCTGTGCGTCAAAAATAAAAACCTCACTTGTCGGGTCTGAATCTAGTCTGGGTGCGTGGGCGCGTCGGATGGGCTTGACTCTGCCTGTCCAGTTACCCGGGATGAGTGGGTGACAGTCACAGCTCTTTTCTCATCTACGTGCCGGTGCACGTTATAAGCGGCTGCGCTCCAAATGAATGGCACGGAAAGCAAAGATACTTGTGTAGGGATGCACACGCCCCCTTCCACACGGACACGCCCCGGAGGCTAACAGATTACAGGCGAGGACCTTAACCTGACCACGCCCCTGCGGGCAACATGTGCCCCTGCGGAGCTGCCCCTCTCATCCGAGCGCGTACCTTGAATCTGATGGAGCTGTGCGCTTTGGAGAAGCCTCTGCACGGTTGATATAATATAATCTATAATATCTGGGTGTGTGATGTGTTTTGTCGCTGTGATACAGCCGTTAATGGTTTGGTTGAGTGAGTTACTTCAGTGTAGTGAGGGTTATTAGTGCAAAACGGGGAGGATGTAGCCAGGCCAGTCTGTTGACAGAACATGTCGTCTTGGCAGGGCGGTGCGAAGGAAGAACCAGTCAGCTGCCAGACTGGCAGGCTGAATGGATGGCAGAGCGGTTGTGTGTGTATGTGTGTGTGTGTAAAAGAGAGAGAGAGAGGCAGAGAGGCCAAGTTCACCCCCAGCCTCCTGTGCGGCCACGGCGCTGTGTCATAAAAATAAAAGCGGTGGTAATGGGATACAGCTTCTGGCCTCAACCGGTGGGCTATCCATTTAACGGGGGCCTGCGTCGGGGGGGCACCGCGAAAACCAGGACGGGGTTGGACAGAAAGAAGGAGATTAAAATAAGAGGTGGGATTGGCGCAGGTCGGCGCGGTGTCTCCTCAGAGTTTTTGGCCTCCCGCTGTTCGGACGGAAGAGAAGGGAGCGAGGAGGAGGAGACGTGCGGGGGCATTTGGAACAGCGCGTCAGACAGGCCAGGGTCAGGGGCCCGCGGGGTCGGAGGTAGTCCTATAAAGAACACACATACAAACACACCCACTGTATGTATGCGCGCACGCACGCGCTGATGATGGATGGCAACGGGACAAAGCCGACGTTAACTATTGACTCTTGATGGATGATCCCATCCGCTACACTGCACGGCGAATTAGCGCGAAGTAACCCGGGCGATTTGGAGGAGGAGGGAGGTGGGGGTGGGGGGGATCAGGAGAAGGTCCCTCAGCAAACCATATAGGCTACACGTTCACACACTAATACACCGGCTCAGTGTCAGAGATATAACAAAGACACACTGACGAACAAAGGTGAATAACAGCCTCAGATTGATATATGGTAACGCGATATGCGCTTTTACGCACAGACCTGTATCCAAATCCAAGCGGCTCGCATCGACCGGCGGGTCTGTTTGATGTGAACAAAGCTTGCTCACATTGTTTCCGTCACACACACACACACACACACACACACACACACAGTCACACGCTCCTCTCTTTGGCCACACACCATGCCACAATCACAGCATGTCCTCACAAGTTCCTCCTGGTCCGAACAGCAGAGGTGAGCCATATCAGAGCTGTAATTTCCACTCTAATCTCCCATCATCTCTCTTTCTTTCCTGTCATTCACTTCTCGCACCTGTCTTGCATTTGTTAACCCTTTAAGGCTTTGCTCTGACAACATCGAAACAAAACAGTCTTGTCAGATTAAAGTAGAAAAGTATAATTTACAGGCCAGGTGGGTCCAGATTTAATGCTGCATGTATGTTAAAGCAGCAGCATTAGTCTGACTTACTGCTGCTGTGGTCTGTCCAACACGGCCTGTTAAAAAAAAAAAAGAAGATATTGATCATGCCCCCAGTTTGAAAGTGACTGATGCAAACACAAAGGTCACAATAGAGAGCTGTCTAGCGTTGGGAGAATTCATCTTCAGCCTCGCCGCAGGCCTTTAGCATATTACCATGACATAACAAGAAATGCATCAAAGGCTGCTGAATCAAACAGGCAGCCGTGCAGCACAGAGCAGCGACAGCCTCACCCATCTTGTGTGCGTGCTGTTCAGAGAGGGAGCACTTGATAAAGAGCTCTGAAATGTGTGTGATGCTGTATGTCAGCACGTGATGACAAAGCACCGCTCGGCATTCAGATCCGCTCAACCGTGCTCTGCTCCTCTCAGCCTTTCTCTCTCCGCTCATTCCCCCTTTCTCCCTTCTGCTTCTCCTTTACCTCACGCAACTTTCCCTCTCCCCCCTCCCTGTTCTCCCCTTTCTTCTTCCTCCTCCTCCTTCTCCTCCTGTCAAGCTTTTGTTCTTTTGTGCTGCTCTGACACATTCCTCAAGCAAGCTGAAGAAGAGAGGGAGAAGGGGAAAACAGAAGGGGAGAGGATGGAAAGGAAAAAAAAAAGAAAAAGGAAACGTTAGTGAGAAAGTTAGAGACTAGAGTGCAGGTCATTTTTTATCTCATTGTTGTGTCAAAAAGGATAGGGAGAGTGAGTCAGCAAAGACAGACAGAGACCAAGAGGGCCAGGAGATCAAAGGCAAACAGATAGTGACAGAGACGGAGAGGTTGAGAAACAGTGAAAGAATGAAGGCGACAGATATGTAAAGAGAGACTCCTCTGTCTTTGGGAGCCATAAGAAGTATTAGTTTGCTTCTCTACTGCCAACTTTATTTCACTCATCTTCATTTCCTTATGTTCCCTTCCAACTATTTTCCACACGTATAGTGTTCACCTCTTTTGTTTTGTTATCTTCATCTTTCTGTGTTCTCTTTCATACCATGATCCTTGTTGGTATCTGATATCACCAGCTGCCAACTCAAAGATTCACAGGCTGTAGCACGTGCAAGCGAAAACAAAGTGTATCATGACTTGTTTACAATAATGATGGACTCTTACCAGCCGGAGCTCATGGTAAAGACATGCTCAGCATTATGAGAAAGAATAAAGAGCAATAACAATACAGAAGGAGAAAAAATTGGGGGCTTCTCTTTTGTAAATCATGATTCTTAATACAATATTTTACAGTGCTGAACCCATTAGTTGAATAATTGTTTGAAAATCACAGACTATTTCAGTAACTGTGTTGTTTCCAACCTCTCCAAACTCAGGATTTGCAGCTTTTCTTTGTTTTATATCATGGAAAACTGAAAATATTTCAGTTTTGGACTGTTGGTCAGACAAAACCAGCAATTTGAAAACATCAGAATGTGCTCTCGCTATTTTCTGACATTGTATAGACAAAATGATGAATCAGTTAATCAATAAAAGCAGGTTTATCAACAATGAAGGAAATCAATAGTTGCAGCCCTAACATTTGGAAACCTATGTATTTTATTTCTTTTCCTTCATGTCTTTCTACTGTAATTTAATTAGACAACTACAAATTCATCCTTTAGAGAAAATAATGAATAAAATCTGAACTTGACTTACCAGTGAGTAAAACTTAGATCGATTCTTTCACTAAACAACAAAAAACATATAAACATGGTGTTAGGCAGCTTATATTTACCATATCTGATTTACCGGCTAGCTGCTCTTTAAACTTAAGTACCATTGATCAAATATATTGAGCCCAGTAATATGATCCAAACTAACTTGACTGGATGTAGTCCGTAGGCTCAGATGCAGTAGTGTGGCTTCAATAGTCCTGCTGTAGTGAGCAGGATTCTAGAAATGATCTGTGGATGTGATGGAGGAATGCATAGTGCAGGGGAGAAATTCAACTGAATTTGCATTAAATGTGGTTGTTTTAATCAAGATTATGCTGCAAGATGTTTTTTTCAACTACATTTAAGTTCCCCTGTTATAGGCTGACCTGTAACATTGCAAATGTCCCGTCATTAATTTCCATATATTCCTGTTAATTCCCATGTAAAGTTTCCAACTTTGAAAATTCACAGAATTTTGCAAACCTAGTAGAGTTGCAGAGAGACCATAACTTGTTGTATTTCTCTCTCTGTTTCTCTTTGGGTATGTGTAGACTCTGCCTTATTCAAATCAGGCTGAGCCTTGTACCAACACTTTCACTGAGGTGAAATGCGCCATATCTCCACGCTCACTTCCTCTTGTGCTTTGTGTTTCCTCCACTCATTCAAATGACACAGATTTGAACCATGTCTGTGGAACATCCCAAAGAACCAGTATCTGGGTGTTGAATGGCAAACTGTATGCACCATATTACACTTAATGCAGCCTGTGCAGTATGTTTAGTACAGTGGTACAATGGTGTCCTATTACAAATGTGACCCTTATCACATGCATGTTGCAATCCCAATTTTTGAAAAGGAGCAACACATACTGCACAAGTTGGAGCTTGTGTGTGTGAATGTGTGTGTGTGCAATCAGCCCGTAGTAAAGTCACACTTCAGTGGCATTCTCCACTTTATCATCCTGATGACCTCCAGTAAAAACCGCTCACCCCAGTAACCCCAGTAATCCCAGATGTGAACTTGACCCTGGCCTTCCCCATCGCCAACTCCTGGAAGTCATTATCGGTGGCCTTTACCCTCAGAGGAAACCACAGGACAAAAAGCGCAAATGCATGCAGACAAAAGTGCCACAGATTACTGTATCTTTCTCTTATGATTTAGCTCTGCGTCAGTGAAATGGTCGAGCTCTCCACAAGGGGTCGTTAGATGAATGTGACAGGTTGAGGGAAGATTAACTGTACAGGAAAGAAGAAAAAACACTTCTGTGACACAAAGCAGCTTCCTTTTCTCTAATCTTTGCACTTTGCTTGTGAATTACTGGACAGCTCTACCTCTGCAGGCCTCTAAAAATTACAGTGTGAAATGCAAAAAACACTCACAGCTCATAGACATATACAACATGTGACACATATACAGCATGTGCCACAGTCACAAAAGGATGTTTTAGTTTAAGAGGTCACAAGCCAAAGGGTTTCGGAGCCACTGTTCTGTGTGACGTGCACAGCAAACTGCCACTGTGGCTCACACATTCACAGCCAAAAAGTGTGTGCGGGGCTACAGGCTGCTGATATGCTGACCAACCAAACCATGTGGGTTTGATTAGAGCAGAGGAGATGGCAGCATTTTTAACAACGTACGTGGAAATGAGAGGCAGAGCATGTGGTAGACCCAGCGAGCAGATGGAAAAGAGAAGAAAAGAGGAACTGAGAGAGAGAATGGAGGCTGGGAGTCAATTGTCACAGAGCGTGCATGTGTAGGAGTGTGTTTGTGTGTGTGATTGTGTATGTTGTATGCCAAAATCCTGAAAAAACTGGGGGCAAAAGTTCCTAGTTTTCCAGGGCAAGACAAGGCCAGCTTTGAGCTGATGCTGTAAATACAGGACGCCCCTGCTTTGTCTGTGTGCGTTCGCAGGCTCATGCAGGCTCCGCCAGACATTTGTTACTCATTTATTGTTTTCCATGGATGAAGTCGTATCTTACTGGAATCAAACAGAAAGCTTCAGACAAAAAAAAAAAATTACTTAAAAAGCTGCCCCCACGCTCACTACATCGTGTTCCCCAGGAAATACAAGCATCAGCATATCAGATTGCACAGTGTGGGTGTGAGTGTG
>BRZM01002773.1:0-29816 GCA_033238685.1 Lates japonicus | reverse complement strand
CAGACAGGAGTGTATATGAGTTGAGTTCTTGTTGAACACTGTTAAACTGCTGCTGTGTTGTAGGTCTGGGGATGTATGAGTCTCCTCTGTTCCTGGCTGCTCATGATGAAGATGGAGGAGGAAGGAGTGTCCCCACTACACCTTTACAGGTGGCTGCACCAGGTAGACACACACACACACACACACACTCTGCAGTATTAGAGTTGTACAGTATGTGTCAGTGTGAAGTGTAAATGCTACATCACGTTCCCTGACTATTGCTCTCTGTCAGTGACGGTCTTCACTGAGTCTCTGCCCTCAGACACTGCTGACAACATGGCCTCCCAGTCTGTTCCTATGGTAACGGCCTCCACCGGGATTGCCACTACAGCAGACGACGGAGATGAGGTGTTTGTGGAGCAGGAAGGAGAGGGGTGAGCTGTCATTCACTGAAACCACACACTGCACTTCACAACCTAATCTGTGGGTTTAATGTCGGAGAAGCAAAGATGTGACTCAGAGTAAATGCCGGACACATCCCTTCTCCTGATAACATAAACATGAGACTTAATTCAGGACATGAGCTTCCAGGCAGTTGTGATCTTTCAGGATGGAGCCTGATAAGATGTGTGTGTGTGTGTGTCTCCTTCAGGCCTGGTATTGAGTCTTCTTTGGAGAGCCAGGCAGACATGGAGTCAGCAGGTCAGCAGAGTGATGATGCATCACTGCCGTCCACCAGCCAAGACCCCGGTAATTCATTCTGGAGATTCATATTACAGCAGCTTTCATCATGGACCTCAGCTCCTCTCCTCTTGCTTGTGTACAGAACTTCACAGTGTTGCCTCTCTCACACTCCAACATGTCAGATCTCATGTCAAGGTTGTCATGGACCTGAGGTCTGGAGTCTATCAGGCTGTAGTTAAAGATCATTAGGCCTCTGCACCTTCAAGTTGTTACTGCTGGAACACAGTTTCCAGTTTTAAATCTTTATTCCATCCATAGCTAAAAAGACTGAATCCACAGCATGATAGAGGAATCCTCCTGTACATGTTACAGCTCCTCTCTGATTGGCTCCAACAGCCCACCATCTGTCATGTTAGTTCTTGTTTGAATCTGTTTGTAAGCTGAACAGTGTGTCCTGTTCGTGTCCCCTCACTGAGACTCTGGTATCCGGTCTCATGTCTCATCTCTGTGTTTTGTTGTCAGACACCAGCAGTGTTACCCAGCGGCGCCCAGTGACCAGCCAATCACTGATCAGCAGCCTGTCAGGCAGAGGAGTCAGAGGAGGGAGGGGGGAGGCCAGGCTGTCTCTGACCCGCAGAGGTAACACACCACACAGCCTCCAGCTGATCAGTACTGAACACTAACACCACACACTCAGTATGATGGAGCTGTTTATTGAGGTGCAGTAAGCAGCAGTACAGACATTACAGGAACATCACAACACATGATCTCTCTTCTTCTCCCTGTTTGTTTTCAGGAACTTTCTCTCGAGGAGGAAGAGGGGGGGGCATGGGCAGAGGGGGCATCGCCTGATTCAGTCACCTCATCCGACGAGGAAAAGACGATTCATTCCCACATCATTTTTTGTTGACTTCTGAAACCGTGTGTCTATCAGTGAATCCTCTGTCCAATCCATAATCAATAATCACACCAGTACAGAGATGATGTGAGAGCTGTGTGTGTGTGAGATCCTTCCTCTGATACTGTCAGTGAATCCAGTTTTAGTTGTGTCATTTTGTTTTACATGTATTGATGAGAGCAGCGCTGGTTAGTTTCTTCACTGTGCTGTTCATACATTTGTTTTAATAATAAAGATGAATAATGAGTCATTCAGCTTCTTCTCTGTGACCCTCTGCTGCTTTTCTCACCTTTATCTTCCTGTAAGATGATTATCTTTGTTGGTCAGACAAACATTTTAAACATGTTACAGACTTCATCACAAAACATATCAGACATAGACAGGGGTAATGAAGATACTGGACCCAGTAATGAAAGAACTGGAGGACCAGTTCTGGACAGACAGAACCTGTCACCTGTCACTTTCAAACTGTTTTCAGTCCAGTAGAAGTTGGTAGTTAAACTGCAGGGACAGCACAGGGACCTTCACAGGGAGAGTGTGTGTGTCATCAGGTTGGAGCTGTTTTGGTGGCAGGTGAAGTATCAACAGCAAATGAAGAAGGTGGAGGTCATGGTGGGTGTTAAACAGAACAGTGAAGGGTAAGACACTTAACATTTGTGATGGACTTTTGTCACAAACACTCCCTGGAACTGGAAGATGTTGGTGGATGACTTCCTGTAATGAAGCAGATATGTTAACTGAGCAGAAGTTTTGCTGAAGCAGAAACACCAGAGCAGCGTCTCCGCTGTCCCCCCCTCAGAATGTTTCTAGGGACAGCGCAGCCACACTGTGATGGAGTTGACTGGGTAGGTAGGGTTAGGGTTCTGGGTGGCCATGTTGGCAGAGTTGGTTGCCATGGCGGCAGGGCTGAAGATGGGCAGGGGTGCGTGGGCTGAGGATGGGTCAGGTTTGGCCAGTGCCGGCAAGTCACCTATGATCTGGACTCTGAAGTAGAGCGCTGCAGAGAAGACAAAAACCTCTGAGACATAGAACCAGATCAGGTAGGAATATCCAGTGAACCTAAACTACAAACTGCTCTGTAGGTTTCTCTCAGAAGGTTAACAGAGCTTTATTCTGTTGGATTGTTTTTTTCTTAACTTGTAGCAGGAAAATCTGTTAACACTGACGTGTTATGACCTGTTTCCACAGCAGAGCAACATTAACATTAACACCAAATTAATCCATCACTAACTGAAGCCTGCTGAGGAAAATATGGAGAACATCTGCACTCTGTGTCCCAGCTCAAGGGTTTTTCTTTTGATAAATAATGTCTCAGAAGTAAAGCTCAGACTGCAGTGCTGGGAATAATCCCTGAAAACTAAACATGCATACTCAGATTTTCTTCTGGTTATGATTACATAAAGAAATGTTCATCAGTTTCTACACAGACGAAAGAAAGTGGACTGTATGAAATGAATCTACAGACGTGTGTCTCCTTTAGCTCTGGTTTGGTCTCTGACACAGACCTGTGTCTGTCTGCTGTCAGAGCCTTCACTCTGAAACCAGCTGCAGCTGCTGGACATGTTGATGAGACTGAACCAGAGTCATGAACCTGATGATATGAAAACAGCCTGATGAGGATGGTGGTGCAGTGTGGGAGGTTCTTACGTCCAGAGAAGATGTAGTGGTAGAATCTGTCGCTGCTGTGGGGGCTGAGCATGGACAGGGCAGAGGACACTGGGGTGGGGAATCCCTTCAGAGACACTCTGATGTTGATGTCTCCGCTCTGAAGAACTTCAGGATGTGAAATGAAAAACAGCATCATGACAAGGTTTCAGAACATTTCAGAATGATTTTTGTCAGAGAGTACCGGGTTGTTTATTCTGAGTGTCTGTCCTCAGTGGTTCAGCTCACAGACCAGCAGAAGAGATCAGCTGCATATCAAACAGTGAACACAGAAACAACATGTCCAGCTGTTGTTCCAGTGGTGAGTGATGTTGGTGCATTAGTATCTGCTGAGGTGGACAGTGAGGTTACTGACCCGCCTGGTGAGGTGAACGTCTCTTCAGGGGGCTCCTGGGTTTGGTGTTGCATGATGGGAAGGTGAAGCTCTGCATGATGTCTCCTAGATGATGGAGAAGGAGAGTGGAGAAAAGTCATGCTCGGTCTACTGAGGTGTCCCTTTATTTATCTAATGTCTTTTATGACTCTGCTCTGGACGTCCTGTCTTCAGTCCTGACCTCTGAACTGTCTGTTGTCTGTTGAATGTCTCCTGTAATTTAAACCTGTTCCTGTCTTTCTCTGCCTGTCCTTGTGTGTGTCTCTCTCTGAGTGTCTCTGTGACTGTCTGTCTTCCTCACCGTTCTTAAAGAAGTACACAGTCTCTGGTCTGGTCCTGGTGGCTGGGACTGCCAGCGCAGCTCTGATGGGTCCTGTCAGACCTGGGAACTCTGAGGTCAGAGGTCTGGGAAAGCCTGGTTCCACAGCCATGTTCTCATCTAAACTCCAGTACTGGTCTCCCTGGACGCGTGGGTGAGGAGGGGAGGCAGGTGGGGAGGGTGAGGGTGTAGAGGAAGAACAAGTAGAAGGACTTTAGACTGGTCTGAGATCAGTCTGCTGCATACAAAAGTCTGCTCAGTGAACCCAGTACTGTACTGATAGTGGTAGTATCATGGGACTTGTTGGATCTTAATCAGTTAACTGTAAAAGTGATGGTTAGTTTCAGCCTGAGGTCAAAGCAGTGGTACATTTAACAGACTGGTCTACAACAGTGTTAGGAGGAGGAGGAGGAGGAGGAGGGCAGGAGGAGGAGGGAGGAGGAGGAGCAGCAGGAGGAGGAGGAGGAGGAGGAGGAGGAGGAGTGTTGTAGTGATATGCGTACCTTGATGATGTAGGTGTTGCTGTTGCAGTTGCAGCGAGTGAAGACAGTGTCGATGGGAGCGGAGACGCCTAGAGTGTCTGTGATTCTCTGTGGATGACCAACCGAGCGACTGACAGGGTCGACTGACCAGAACAGCTCACCTGGAACACACACACACACACACAATTCATACAGTGAGTACAGGGTACACAGACCACTCTACATCTCAATCCCCAGCCATGACACACATATTCTCACATATACAGTGACACAACTTCTGACATGGCAGGTATCTATCTGAGGGCAACTTATAACAACAAACAAGGACTACAGAAAAAAACTACACTTCACACACACACACATAGTGAGAGAGAGAGAGAGAGAGAGAGAGAGAGAGAAGGTGAGATGAGTTATACTGACCTTTAAATATCAACATGGTCCCATTGCTGAGAGCTGTCAGTCCACTGATGGGAGAATCACTGCATAAGTCAGCATCAGCAAACAGTCCTACACACACACACACACACACACGCACCATCACAGCATTGTTAGACTGACCCACTGAATGCAGGGGCAGATCAAAGCTCAGTCTCTGTTTCATTATTTGAAACTGAGATATGTGTTTAATACTCAACAGACTGAAGTTGGTCACAGATCCACAGAACCTGTTTTCATACCTGCACCTGGTTCTTCAGGGACTACATCCACCACAGACAGCCCCAAGGCTTGGGCTACATCCTGCAGGGTACTGGGCCTGGATCCTGTCAGACCTGGAAAAAAAAAAAAAAAAAAAAAAAACCTAAAAAAAAAACCCTATCCAGGATTCAGTGAGCACAGTTTGTCTTCAGTTGCAAACACTTTAAAATGAATCAAATTTTCAAATCAAATATTCAGACTAAAATAATCTCTGTTTAATGAACCTTGACTTGAGCCGTGAGCCCCCCCAGGTGACTGCATCGGGTGACCATTCACTTCACCACCAACAGCTCCAAGACCAGAGGGGCTCGCAAGGGCCCTGCTGCCCTGAGAGAGAGCACTGTAGCTGGGCAGAGCACTCAGAGGTGTTGGGGAGTCTGGGGCTCCACTGTGGGAGGAGGGGATGGACACTGGCTGCAGACCCCCAGAGATGGTACTCACACCTACAGGAGGAGGGGGAGGAACAAATCCTTCATCCATCATGTTTTTATGTCATCAAACACAATACTATCAGCTACTGAGGAGCAAATGAGAGGGAGAAAAGGAATAATGAAATATTCCAAACCATGTTGTAGCGAATGGTTCAGTAATCCAGTCTTTTCTTTTTCAGTATATGTTATATGTAGCATGAGTAGACGACACATTCAGCCTTACCTTTGAACCACTCCTCACTCTCACTGTTGGACCTTTTCCTGCTCTTCTGTGATTTTCCATTACCTGAGGAAGAGACTGACACAAAGAGAGAGAAGTCAGTCCAACGTCAGTATGGTCTTCAGAGACAAACACAAAGTCCTGGACACATTTAACCCCCAACCCTTCAAGCTTAAAGAAAGTCTAAGCGGCACCTGTCCAGGCCTCACCCAGCACCTGCACCGGTTTGGTTACTGTATTCAGAGAAGTAATCTGGTACAGTGATCACAGTCCAGTTGTTAGTAGTTGTTGATGGTTTCTAACCTGGAGCAGCGGCCCTCAGAGGCTGCAGAGTCCCGGGCTGTGACAGTGACACGCCAGCGTCTGTGGAGAGAAGCAGCTTTTTAAATCAGGCATATGTTCCCATGTGTTATTAGGTCACAGCAGGAACTGTTGGTCTTTACCGCAGTGTAGCTGGTAGTCATGGCAACAGGTGTTGTGGCGGGTGCACTGGGGATCACACTCACACAGCTGACCACGTCTGAACGGCTCACCACAGCGACCCTGACAGGACTGAGCTGAGACCAGCAGACACAGACCAACAGGTTCAACAGTCCATCACTACTCTTTATCATATCTGACCTGGTTTCATGTGATCTAGTCTTATTTGACTCTGTCTTATCCGATCTGGTCTCATCTGATCTGGTCTCATCTGACTCTGTCTTATCTAATTTGGTCTCATCTGATCTGGTCTCATCTGAGTCTGTCTTATCCGATCTGGTCTTATCTGATCTGGTCTCATCTGATCTGGTCTCATTTGACTCTGTCTTATCTAATCTGGTCTCATCTGATCTGGTCTCATCTGATCTGATCTCATCTGACTCTGTCTTATCTAATCTGGTCTCATCTGATCTGGTCTCATCTGATCTGATCTCATCTGACTCTGTCTTATCTAATCTGGTCTCATCTGATAGTCTCATCTGACTCTGTCTTATCCGACCCTGGTCTCATCTGATCTGGTCTCATCTGACTCTGTCTTTTCCGATCTGGTCTTGTCTGATTTGGTCTTCTCTGATCTGGTCTCATCTGATCTGAGACCTGGTCTCATCTGATCTGATCTTCTCTGATCTGGTCTTACCAGTGGTGCAGGTAGCCATGAAGTCCTGGCAGCACTCGTGATGCTGCAGGCAGCTGAAGTCACAGGTACACTGTCGTCCTCTGGTGAAAACCTCACCTCAGCGATCCACACAGCTGCCTGCACACACACAGTCACACGACTTTATACTGGACAATATCATCACTTGGACTGTAACACATCCTCAGGTGTAACAGGTACAATATTAAACATTACAGATATTATCAGATATACATGTCGGGGCATCATGGGTACAAACATCAGATGGTCTTAGCTGCATCAGTAAACCACAGTGAGTGAGTTGACAGATCATATAACACCTACAGAGAATATCATCAGTCATCATCCGACTTATCAGCTGCAGACACCAAAAAGACATTTAAAAACAACATGTCGGTGTCATACATAGAGGAAGTTAAACTTGTGTGTGTGTGTGTGTGTGTGTGTCAGTGCCTACCTGGTCCAGCAGCAGCAGAGTTTACAGAGAGGTCAAGCAGCAGAAACCACAGTGACATTTTCATCATCACCATCCTCATTATCATCATTTTAATCCACGACTCAGTAATGTAAGATACAGAGACAGAGACAGAGAGAGAGAGAGAGAGAGAATCTGTCGTTACCTTCTCAGTGTGTCAACTCTGCTTCTCCCGACCTGTCAGTGTGTTGGTCTTATATAGGAGAGGGGACACTTTTAATTAGCATTACACACACAAACACACACACTCACACTACACCCAGACACAAATTAAAACATGCCAGGACATTTTCAACCTTCCTACACAGGCAATAAATGAACTCCTACACACAGTTACCCAGAGACCAGAGAGGCAACACAAGTCACTACAAAACACTCTGCTGTTGTTGTGTGCACTAAAAGCTTCTTCTACTCTAATCCAGCCATCTATCTATCTATCTATCTATCTATCTATCTATCTATCTATCTATCTATCTATCTATCTATCTATCTATCTATCTATCACTCCATCTATCCCCTATCTATCTATCTACTCTAGTAGTAGTCCATATAAGCTAAAGCATGGCTTATTGTTACAGTAGCTGATGTGCATAACACACATACTTGAGGTCTATGGCGTCCCCCACATGGCCATCACTCCTGCTTCTTGTCTTTTGACATCAGTTCCCTGCAGTCAGCCGGAGCTGGAGCTGGAATCGAAGCTGATGTGAGTTTGTGGTTTGGATGGTGTTGCAGTGGTGTTCAGCTCAGTGCCTGGGTCATAAAAACAGTGTGTACATGTGGGTGAAGTTCACAGGGTGAAGATGAGGGAAAGGAGCCAGAGAGAGGAAATAAATAACTGAGAGAGGTCAATCTCTTTAGTTTCAGTCTGATTCATTGGTCTCCTCTCAACGTGAAGACAAGCAGAGAGAGGGAAAGAAAGAAGAAAAATATTTCACCTAAGTGACTAATATTGTAGAGTTCAAAAACTACAGATTACAGAGGGTCCGTTCTCTGCGACTTCAGGAGTAAAAACATGATGAGACACCAGAACTGGTCTACTGTCCTAAATGATTCTAACACTGTTAGATTGGGGAGTGACAGACTACAGAACAGGGAGGGTAGCATAAAGATGATGACTGGTTTGACAAGTGAAATCAATGGACCAGTAACTGAAAGGTGAGATCCTGCTATGATGAAGATTGTGTGATAATGGCCTCCATGTTTGGACTTCATGAGTATAATATCAGTAAATTCCAATCTGATCTGTAATCAGACAAACTAAATGTAAAATGGATGAAACTGATTTAATCTGAATCAAAGACCTACATCAAAGTTTCTCCATCAGCTGATTTCTTGCTGCTTCAGACAACATTTCACAAAACACAAGAACATTTCACAAAACATTACATTTCACAAAAGCCATGGCATTTCACAAAATGCAATGATATCTCACAAAACACCACAAAATGTCACAAAACACAACATTTCATAAAACACACAACATTCAACAAAACACAACAACGTTTCACTAAACGTTCCACAAAATATGACATTTCATAATACCCAACGACATTTCATAAAACACAAAACATGACTTTTCACAAAAATGTTGTTGTGATTTGTTAAATGTCATTGTGTTTTGTTAAATGCTGTTGTGTTTTATGAAATGTCAATGAGCTTTGACCTTCAGGGCCACCGTAGGAAGATGTTATAGTAAGATCAAAACTCAGCGGCCTTTATAAAAACAGAAGTTTGATTCACAAGGAGGAAAAAAGTGGTTTTGTTGTAAATGAGTTTGTTGACTCTCAGGCTGATCCAGGGTCAGTGAATCACTGCAGCAGACCAAGCACACCCACTCCATTCCCACTCACCTGCTGTGTGTGTGCTGTTTTATTTCTAATGGTCAGTCATGTGTGATGAGCAGAGCTCAGGGAGCGGTGTGGTCAGAGGCGACTGCTTTGATTGGTCAGACGCTCAGACTAAAGCAGCTTGTAAAACTTTATGAGCACCCCACATTGTGACCATGTACAGACAGAGGGACGCACCCTCACCACACAAACACACACACACACACACTCAGTAGGTGTTGAGAATCAGACAGACGTCATGAAACGAGTATCTGGCAGCAGAAAGAAGAACAACAGAGGTTCATTCTACAGGAGCATTTAATTGTCACTTACATGAAGTCATCACCCGAGACGTGTGTGTGTGTGTGTGTGTGTGTGTCAAGATGCTGGTAAATGTGTGTGATGACTCTGTGATGGGACAGTGGGCTGCTGCTGACCACCATCTGCCTGCATTACCTCATCCTCCTGCTATCTTCCTGCTCATAATCTCAGCTCTGTGGCTGAGGCCTGTTTGGTCTGGGTTAGTTCACTCAGACTTTTACAACCTCGGCTTCATTAGGAACTTACTGTGAAATATTTGATTCACAATATTTACACGTGTTGATCGTTTTTATTCTCTAACATATTGTAATTGTTGTTTGAGGATTTTTATCATGGTACTCAGCTTCCACTGCTTATCCTATTCTACAGAGCCTGGTCCGTTGTTCTTTTCTGTTGAAAGGTGAAAATCTTTGCATGAGCCACACTTCCATCTTACTAGAACAGAATTATAGATATTTATGACAAGATAATTAAAAAGGAAAAACTGAAATGTCACATTGACAGAAGTATTCAGACAAATAAATTTGGTTTAAAAAAAAAGCGCCGGTGTCGGTGCAGTCAGATTTATGTCTGTCTATGTCTGAGGGAGGAACAGACTTCAGCACAAGCGTGTTTCCGTCGGACATTTTAATAGACGAACCAAACAGACCACACGTACTTTTCTGACTTAACTCTGTAGCTGTAGTGTTTTGTTCTGTTCACTTTCTCTGTAATTAATACATGTTCGTTCCGAACCCAGAGAACAGGTCTGAGAGGACAGAAGGGCTAAAACCGCTGAGAGGCTAAGCTAAGCTAAGCTAACGAGGTAAGTTACCTGCTGTCATCATCGTGTCATGGACAAACAGCGCTGTGATATAGACCAACTCCAGAGCACAGACAGGAAGCTAACATCAGTGTTATTACTCTGTGTAGGTCTGAAAGGTTTCCAGCCTCAGTATTAATCTGTGTGATTCATAATTATCTGTCTGCACTGACACAAACAGCAACGAGCAATACATCTATACAGACACCCTCCCCATATGTAGAGTGAACAAATAATGTAGAAAAACATGTAACTGATGAATGAAACAGCCATTTAAATACGAAATAAAGGAAAACAAAGCACACAAAATGCATAATTCATAAATAGAAACTAAAAACACTGAAGATATTTTCTATATTTTCAAATTGTCCTGTATTGATACTTGGAAGTTAGATAATTATACTTTCTCTTTCAGTCTTTTGATTTCCACATTTTTAAAGAAGAATTAAATAAATGTAATGCACAGTTATACAGAGAAACAACAGACCAACATGTGTGGTGTGAAGCAAAGATCATGTCATCTGAGTTTCTTCCAGACTTTCATAAACAGAATCTTTATTGTCATTGTACAACAAAATTTAGTGAAGATACATAAGAGCTGCTAAAGTCAGTTGTCATATTAAAACATGATCATGTGGGATCAGATAAGCTTTTTAAAAGTTGTGGTTGTACTTCCTGTGTAGGGTCAGGGTCAGCATGCTCTTGGTGGACCCCGGTCTGTACATTGGCACCGCGGCCGATCTAAATGACAGGCAGGCGCTGGCCGATGCAGATGTCACTCATATTCTGTCTGTGGACTCCGTCGACCCCGCCCCTCTGCTTCCTGCTGACGGTGGCTTTCACAGGAAGTGGGTCAGTGTTTTGGATGAGGTGACCTCTGATCTGCTGAGTCACATGGACGACTGCTTCCTGTTCATTCAGGAGGCTGTAGAAGGAGGCCGGGCTGCAATTGTTCACTGGTAAGGGTCAGAGGTCAACGGGATGCCCGCTCTGTTGCTTTCTGCCAACATGTCACCTGTATCCCTCGATGTGTTTCCAGCCTGTGTTTTTTTTTACAATTTTTTTATCTTTTCTAATCATTTATGGTAAATTCCCTTCAAAAGTTTGTCAATAAAGAAACTGAATGTTCTGACCTGAGGACATGGCTTTAGTCATTCAGCAGTTCTCAGATGACTGTTGTTGTAGTTGTTATCTGTTTTATTTGTGCCCATCACAGTTTGTTAAAGGCCTGAAGTGACCAAAATCTGGAATGCATCACCTCCATAGACTTTCAGTGGTGAATTACAGTTGATTAATTAAAAATAAGTTCTGAAATTATTAATTAAATTTTCATCTAAATGTTAATACTTGAAAAACAAATCAGCAGTAATGAAGTTAACGATGCCATTTTTCTTCACTTGCAAGAGAGGTTAGATGAAAGTGGTCAAAATCAAAGCAGCAGGAGCAGAAATATCTTCCCTAGTATGGATGAAGCTCGGGAGTCTACTACAATTCCCATAATGCACCTCAGCAGCATCTCTCATAAGCAGCACCCTCTCTGCCTCCAAGATACTATTACCAGTTTATTCTTTTTTTCACTTTTTCAATTCATAGCTTAAAGGTCTTGAAATGTGGTGTGTGTGTGTGTGTGTGTGTGTGTGTGTCTGTCAGTCAGGCTGGTCGTAGTCGCAGTGCCGCTATTGTGACTGCTTATCTAATGAAGAGATACCAGCTGAGCTTCAGTGAGGCTTATCACAGACTGAGGAGTGTCAAACAGGATGTACAGTAAGTGCCTGTGTGTGTGTGTGTGTGTCTCTGTGTCTGTCTGTCTGTCTATTGTGTGTCTGTACTTCCTCTTGTGACTGACAGCATGTCTACATTCAGGTAGTGTTAAAATTGTTCTGTTGTCATTAGGCTGAGGTGATGTTAGAGAGCGTGTGTGATGGTCATGTGATCATGTGATGTGTGTTAGGGTCAACAGTGGTTTTGAGGAGCAGTTGTGTTTGTATGAGGCCCTGCACTGTGAAGTGGACACCTCCAGTCCTCTGTACAAACAATACAGACTGACCAAGATCACTGAGAAGTACCCTAAAAGGCTCACACACACTCCACACACACACACACACACACACACACACACACACACACACACACACACACAAACACATTAATAATAATAATTGACATTATAGACCAGTAGCCAACACACACTTTTCTTACAGGGATTATAATTTGATCACTGATCTCCAACTCCAACATTTTCTGTTCCAACTCTGTGTGTGTGTGTGTGTGTGTGTGTGTGTGTGTGTGTGTGTGTGTGTGTGTGTGTGTGTGTGTGTGTGTAGAGTTGCAGCAGGTTCCCAGGGAGCTGTTTGCAGTCGACCCCGCCCACTCCACCTCTTCCGACGTATCCTATCGCTGCAGGAAATGCAGGTGAAAAGTGAATGAATGGTGCTTCATAAATCCTTCTGTTACCACTGTGTTTAAAGGAATAACTCCGTTCCTGACTCATCTCCACCTTCTCTGCAGACGAACTCTGTTTCGTGGCTCCAGTATCCTCAGTCACCCAGTAGGAGACGGAGCATCAGCTTTTGGTCACAAGAAGTTCAGTAACCTGACTGGTGAGAAGACAGTACACACCACACACTTGTCAGTCCATCACGACTAACAACAGGGCTGTTTTTAGGAACAGGTGGCAGTCTCATAGGGCCCCACCAGCTGGAGGGATGGAGGTCTGGTCAACACCTGTGTGGGTGGCACAGTCAGTAATGTCACACTGGGCTGGTAGTGAGTGATAAGTAATGATGTTAAATGTGTCGTTGCACAGGAGATGTCCAGTGTACGTCTTACTTCATTGAACCAGTGCAGTGGATGGAACAAGCTTTACTTGGTGTGATGGATGGACAGGTAATGCACACACTCACACACTTTTGTATTTCTATCTTTGTGAGACATTGACTGACATGATGCATTCCCTAACCATAACTCTAACCTGATCCTAAAGGCCTTTTCACATACAGCGCGATGTGAATGTAGAACACAAAACTGCAAAGTATTTCCCGTGAATAGACAGGAGCTGAAGCTCTACCACGGCCAGTTGCAGACATATTTTATAGGATGTTTGTGGGATAGTTTGAGGTCCTGCTGCAGATGCGACCGCCACATCTGAGGAGGCAGAGGACCAACTACCGGGGTCCCTCGACCCGGAGCAGCCTCTGTCAGTCTGTGTGATCGTGACGCCTTTATTTGTGGTGTGAAAGCTCAGAAAAATCAACAAAACATTTCATCGCTTTTTTGTTGTGTTGTACAAGGTATGGCTATTAAATAATGAGACTAATGCTGTAAGACAATTTTATTGAACAGAAACATTCAGTGTCTTTCTCTTTCAACACACTTCCCTCCTGCATCAACACACCACTGCATTCAGGTCTTCCACTGATCAAAGCAGTGCAGTAGGTCTTCTTGGGACAATTGTCTCAGAACCTCTGTTGTTCTTTCCTTAACTTCTGACACAGACTCAAAAGGAGCACAGATTTGATCCCAGGAAAAAGGAAAAAGTCACACGGTGCTAGATCAGGTGAACAGGGAGGGTGATCAAGCACTGGGATTTGTTTTTGGGCCAGAAACTGCTTTTCCTTTTGATTGGGAGACAGAAGGTTTGGGAACACTTTGACACACACTTTTGTCAAGTTTTCATGCAAAATTTGCCGAACTGTCTCTTTATCAATGGAGACCACTTCTGCTATCACTCTTATACTGAGTCATCGATCATTTCCAATGATTTGTTCAGTTTGTTGAATGTTTTCAGACGTTTTTGATGTGTATGGATGCCCAGAACGTTCATCGTCATGGACGTCCTCTCTGCCTTCACTAAATCTTTTGTGCCATTCAAACACGTGACAAGCGGTGTTCCCCATACACCTCAGTTAATGTATGAAAAGATTCAGCTGCTGTTTTGTTCAATTTCACCAAAAAGTTCAAGTTAATGCGTTGCTCCACTTTTAAGCTAATCATTTTCCGACACCTTAGAAAAATCACGTGTACTTCAACCAGTAGCTAGCAGTGAACTAAAGACGTCACTTATTGGAAACTTACAGCAGTTGTGCATGAATACCCAACCTTTAATATTTAACACTCAGTGTGACTGTGAACCACGTGGTTTTATCCTCATAAGCGCAGTCTCATTATTTAATAGCCATACCTTGTATTCACGTTCTGTGTAAAAAAACAACAGCTTGAAAAAATAAATTGACGTACCAATTAATTGTGCGAAAAAAAAACACCCTCAGTGTGAAAAGGCCTTAACCTGAACCCTAAAACCAAGTCCTTAACCCAGAATGTCCTCACAGAGCCTGTAAGACTCAGATCTGCTGCCACAGTGGTTGTGTAACCTGCTCTGACAGAGTGCTGCTTCCCTCCTCTCTTGTCCTGTGTGTGTGTGTGTGTGTGTGTGTGTGTATGTATGTGTAGCTGCTGTGTCCTAAGTGCAGCTCTAAGCTGGGCTCCTTCAGCTGGTGTGGGGATCAGTGCTCCGTGCGGTCGCTGGGTCACTCCTGCCTTCCAGCTTCACCGCAACAGAGTGGACGAGATCCGACAACTCAACATACAGAAATAACATGGGCCTCAGTCAACCCTCTGAAAGACTGTCACTTTCCCAAGACTCACACACACACAAGTGACAGTCTCTGCAGGCAGAAAAAGAGAAAACACAGTCAGACAAGTTACAGTTAATGAATGATAGAAGAACTGATCAACTTAAAGAAGTGAATTTTTATACCTGAATTTTCTTAATTAGAATCAGAATGTGACAGTACACACACGTTGTAAATAAAAGCACTGTACCAAAAGACAAATCTGTACTGATGTTTCTCTTACTGTGTGTGTGTGTGTGTGTGTGTGTGTGTGTGTGTGTGTGTGTGTGTGTGTGTGTGTGTGAGTGTGTGTGTTTACCAGGGTACTTCTCAGTGATCTTGGTCAGTCTGTATTGTTTGTACAGAGGACTGGAGGTGTCCACTTCACAGTGCAGGGCCTCATACAAACACAACTGCTCCTCAAAACCACTGTTGACCCTAACACATCACATGATCACACATGACCCAAGGATTTATTTTGACATCCAGAAACATGGTTCCTCCGCCTGATGGTGTAGTTTTTGATTCAGATCCAGACTCAGAGAAGGCTGATGGATCCAACAGGAAGATCTCACTGTGTTGAAGTTGGACATTTATTTGTTACAGACACGACGGTAAAAAATCCAGACAACATCCCTCAGTCTTAAATCAAATACGATATGTCTTCTACAAGTGCTGCCCAGATGAACTGACTGGAACCAGTCAGGAGTGGATCTACAAAGATTCTCATGTTCAGTCCTTTATGTAACCTGGGTTCACTGTGATCCATTGTGATGGTTGGTAGGAAGGGGCGATCTGCAGTTTAAAAAGGACAATACCTGGACCATAACAAACTGTTATATGATCCAAGCATAAACTGGTATTTATTTTTCAATAAGTGTGTTGTGAAGTCTGCTTTCTTCTAACATAATTTGTAATAACACATGAGCTCCACAAGGTGGCGGGAATGAGCTAAAATAAAAAACATCTACCTTCTACAGCAGCTGGAGAAAACTACTCCACAAAGACTGAACCAGTGGAGGACTTTTAATGTGAAGGAGAGCCTTTATCAACAGACAAACATGGAGGCTTCTGTGGGAGGTGTGATCACATTTAACGAAGAATTAGACATGATGCTCTGTCTCTAGCTAGACACCTTCATAACTACAGATTTTAAAGTCATAGATTGTCTGCAGTTTTCAAGCTGATGCTCAAGCATCACTTCATCCTGAAACCTGACAGAAATTAGAACATGTGTCCAGATGACATTCCTTTAATTCTGAGGCTGGATGTTACTCTGCTGTGGATATAGTGTAATCATTGACTCTGGTCGTAATCCAGTTCCACAAAGATAAATCATTGTCATTATTATCATGGATCAGTTAACTGTTGCCATGCTGTGGCTCTCAGTGGAGAGTTGTAGTGGATTCTGGTTTATAGAAATATACTGTATAAAGCCATCAGATGTCAGCTGTGGTTCATGATGTCTGATCAGAACTACAGTCTTCACAGTCTCTGGGCGTGAGGCAGGACTGTACCTCAGCTGTCCTGGAAGCTGGAGCACTCACACCAGAGCAGTTTGGGGGAGAACAGTGATGACCAGCTAAAAGAGAGGGTTATGTAAAGGTGGAAAAGAGTTTAAATAAGGTAAAGAGTGAAAATGTGAAAACAAGAAAGACCAGAAACAGAGGGGAGGAGGATTTTCCATTTCTCTCATAAGCACTGGAATTAGGAATCAATCACGAGACTTCCTTCCCCACTTTTACAGGACTGTATGTGTGTGTGTGTGTGTGTATGTGTTTGTGTGTTTTCAGACTAAAAGATCAGACACTGTCCATGACTGAAGCCATGTTATAATAAGTCTCCAGAAATTAATGCAAGTCCATGTGATG
Source organism: Lates japonicus (assembly GCA_033238685.1). Classification (NCBI taxonomy): domain Eukaryota; kingdom Metazoa; phylum Chordata; class Actinopteri; family Centropomidae; genus Lates; species Lates japonicus. Next base: position 13,047 of record BRZM01002773.1, on the reverse strand, counting down.
TCCCCAAAAGTGACAGAGACAAGTGTGTGTGTGTAGTTAACTTCATTCATTTGTCTATTTACTGTTTTGTTTTCTTAGGAACTCTGGCAGTGAGTACAGTCAGAACTGAAGATGTTAACTGTTTGTGACTGACGCTTGATGGGTGCACTGGTAAAGGCTTGTTGTAAACTGGTTGGAGGTCAGAAATGGCAGGTCTCCTTGTGTGTTGATTCTCTATTCATTATTCGGTAGCCATTGTTTTTCCATTTATGTTTTGAGCTAATAAAAATAATACCTTAAAGACCAACAGTCCTCTGTAAGTCCAGCTCAGTGGATGCCAGTGCTGCTGTTATGTTATATAACTGGTACATCTTCACTATATAGTAACTGAATGTCCATTTATGATAGTTAACCAATTACAAAATCCATGTGGAAAAATAATTTATCCAGGTGTTATCGGGTGTTGGTATAAATCTGTCATTAAACGGTGATAATGCCCTAATCTTACTGTAGGGTATAACAGTATGAAGCTCACTGATGTGTTATAATGGTTTGATCAACAATTAGAGGGAATAAGTTAGATCAGGTTTAGTTACATCTGTCAGGTCATCCTTCAGACATTTAGGGTTAAAAACAAATTCATTATTTTATTCTGTGTACACTTAGTTCAAAGTATCATCCTCCTTTCTCCTCACATTTTGCTTTAACTTTGTGTAGGACCATCAAAATATAGTAAAATAGAAATGTTCAGTGATTTCTTTTTTGTTGTCTCAAGTGTGTAAATTGGCACAGTGGTGTAGTAGTTAGCACTGTCGCCTCACAGCAAGAGAGTTCGGGTTTGGTTTTCTTTGTGGAGTTTGTATGTTCTCCCTGTGCTGCAATAGGGGAGCTCTCCAGTACTCCAGCTTCTTCCAACAGTCCAAAGACATGCAGGTTAGGTTAATTGGTGACTCTAACTCAACTTAGCCAGGGGCCTTTAGAGATTTTAATTCCCAGGTTCTTAAGCTCAAAAACAGAAACTGGTCACAAAGTTATTCCCTCAGACTTACCCTGGCCAACCGACCAGCAGGAAGCTTAGAACCCAGGACTCTTCCAGTCGAGGCAAGTGGAGGTGTGGTTTGCATGTGTTGTGTATTTTGTTGTTATTATCTGACCTTGGCACAGCGATCTAGACACCACACTGAGACCTGAACCCTATCCAAACCCTAGGTGGATCTTATGTTAAGTGCACAAGAAAAGAAAGCAGAGACTGAGGGACTGGGCTTCCCTTAAAACCATCCAACAGACGAATTAGATGAGAATGAACTCAAATATAAGGAGGACAGATTGAACCATAGATGTGTATGAACACTAAACAAGCCTTTAATAGAGAGAAAAAACCTCATTAACTAGATATAAATCAATACATGATCGTTCCACAGTAACAATCTACACAAGTTTTGACATCCAGAACCACTCTGCTACCTGTGAGGCTGCTGAGAGCCACACATCCCCCTTCACATTGGAGGAGTATGTCTGGCTTGGCAAGGCACGGGGCCAGATGGCATCCCAGCTTGGATACTTGAGCTCTGGCCCAGGCTTTCTCATCCTCCATTCTACTGGATAGCATCTATACCCACCCTCTGGAAAACATCCACCATCATATAGTGCCCAAGAACTCGGTCCCTCACAACACAACCTCTTCCAACCACTTAAATAGCCGTGAATTGCCTGGAAAGCTGACCCTGCCACCATCTTGCCAGTCATCAGACCACAGCGGACCCCCTGTCGTTTACCTACAGAGCCAAATGAGGACAGAGGACGCTGTGGCAGCGGTGCAACATAAACTCCCACAGATCCAGGTCAGGAGCTTCAGTTAATGTTCACATCAAACATCAGAAACATGTGACACATTCTCTGACTGTGACATGATTGTTGGTGTCAGACAGGCTGGTTGGAGTTTTTCTGAAACATAACAGTCTCTAGAGTTCAGAATGGAGCCAAAAACAAAAACATCAGTGAGAGGGTCAGAGGTCATATTAGTCAGACTGGTTGGAGCTGACAGAAAGGCTACAGTAACTCAGATAACAACTCTTTACAACTAATGTATGTGCTTGTATGTGCAACAGACCACAAGATCACTTTCATTTACCTGCTTCCTCTCCTGGTTGATGAGAGTTACAACAGCAGGAGAGAGGGAGTGACATAATGGAGGATGTGGAGTCAGGCTGAGCCCTCAGCCCTGTGACTCTGTGGTTTCTATCTGGGCTCCATGGGCGCTAGAAAGTTTCTACTTTGAAAGCACTCAGGATCTGGTCCTGATTATAGACTTAACTGGAAGGTGATTTTCACTAATTGTAGTCATTACTCCAAAAGATATAAGGTTTTTTTTTGGCAGTAAGCTGTAGGAGTCTACCATGTTGCAGATTCATGCAAGAACTCTTTCTACTTTCAAATTAAGCTATTTCTGTTTTTCTACTTCTTCCTAGTCTCAGCTTCTGGCTGCAGACAGACTTATTAAACTAGTGATTTTCCATTGTATGGGATTGAGTTTAACATCTTCAACCTCCTTTATTTTATACTTTTGTCCAGTTCTTCGCTGGTTTTATGTGTCTATAAGCTATTAGGCTGTTGTCATTTTTGTGTTGTCTCCATCATTTTGTATCCTTTGTAACATTTTTATTCCATCAATGCTTCAGTTGTTCTTTTCTCTGTCTGTCTGAGATACTCCAAGTAACAAAACCAGATGTTGCAAGCGAATGTCTGGGGACACATTAGTCTCCTTCTCCTTTCCTCTCATCTCTCTCCTTCTCTATTTCCTCTCTCCTGCATTATTTTCCACCTCTCCTCACCTCTGCTTACTCTCTTCTCACCATTCACGTCTCCTCTGGTTCTAGTATTTCCTGTCTACCAGCACTGGTCTGGCTGGAAGCTAACCCACAAAGTCTCTGTATTTAATACTTGCAATACAATATTCAAACCACCATGACCTCTTGACCTGACATTTTCATCTTTCAAGATAACAAAGAGATGTTATATGCTTTTATTGTGGCGACATAGGACACATAAACTATCTTGTCCAAACAGAAAAGCAGTAATTAACTTCTTTGCTCTATACAAAGGAGCCAGCTGTATCAGTTTGTGGCATGGTAACTACAGGAGCACAGAGTCTTTCTAAGGTTTTAAGAGTTACCTTTTATGACACTGAACTAGGTCTGGTCAACTGAAATCAAAATGCCAGAAGCATTAGGGGCGGTTCTCAATGGCCTAAATGATCCAATGACAACCAGCTTTAGCACTCCCCACAGAATGCACATGCCATCATACATTTGAGAATGAACCGCGTTATGTTTTGAAAATGTCAGGATAGCATGGAGCTGAAGCTGGCGGCCTAGTGCTGCCTCAGAAGAAAACTATTTGATATCAGACAGAGGTCAGGTTTGGTACTGCCAGTCCTGAGACATAGTGCTCTGACCCTGGACAGTTCAAGCTCCATGGGCAGGTCATCTAGGAGTTAGGTAGAAATGTTTTTGTTTGGTCTGGTATACAGATGTAAAAGATTTCTGTTAAACCTGCCCAGCTAACTTCCAGGCATGGGAGTTGTTGGTGATACCTTTTACCACTCACTGAGATTCCTTTAGTGAGGCAGGGATGGTGTTGTCAGGTGCTGGTGAGAAGTAAATCAGGCCACTTCATCCTAGTAGTAGTGGACCAACTATGCAACAGTATATAGTTATAACATCCATCCAGTGTAAACGGCTCGTGTCTCAATGAATTTCTGACCAGCTCTGTATATTGTATTTCTACAACCATATTGAGATCTGTTGACAATGTAGCACCTGACACATGGCTTAATACTGCTCACAGTTGTACTGGGTTCTGTCGCATCAATTTAATTGTATTTGAAGCATTTATTCTTTTGTCTGATCAGTTAACCACCTGTATTATGTTAAAGTTTTTGAATGATGTTGATTTGACATCAGACTGACGTCCTGCACACAGTATATCCGCCTCAACCCCACCCTGACCCTCACAGATTAATAGGTATAACAAATGGATGGATGTTGATGTGAATGCAGTTTACAAGTCAGAATCTTCTCATTATGATAATTCAATATATAAGCGGCATTTCGTGTATTCCACCACTGGCTAATATATACCAAGTGTGTCTGCTGATTGGTGGGAAGTAAGCTAATGATGTACACTGATGATGGTGGATAGCTGCTGTTTGCTAACTCCTCTAACCCCTCTGATTCTGTCTTCAAGATAAACCCAGCACACATGCCTGTGTCTGTGTTGGAGAAAACTGTTCTTCTACTTGTTGATTATCATTGGAACAACTGATGATCATCTGTTGTTAAATCATCAGGTCATCACTGTCACTACGTCTGTGTTTTATTATAATGATAAAGCTGAAGGTTGCATTGAGCAGTAACACTGGTGCTTCCTTTTGCCTGCTGCAGTCAGTACAAGATTAGTTCAGAAAAAAAGAACTTCCAGGGGCTGTTCCTACATATCCATGTTCTAAAATGTTTCTAAAATCTGTTGTCTCTATCAGTGGTTGTTGTAACTGATGGTAGCCTGTGGATAGGACTAGTTGTGTGCTTTGCTCGATGCATGAAATCCGCAGCTGAAATCTTGGCTTTATGTTTGACCGCAAACAAAAATCTCTTAAGGAGAAAATCATCCATATACCTTCAACATGCCTCGACTATTACATCACTCCGTGTCTCAGCCACCTGCACCAGCCCACCACTCAGAAAAATCTGACAGCACATACAGCAGGAGTTCTCTGGCTGCCTACTAACTTTAGAAGTTTGAGTTTAACTGTGAGATTCACGGAAGTCAGGGCAGGACTGCTGACTCTGTCCAACCTATTATCTAAAGTAAAGGTTTTTAAATACTGATATCTGGGATGATTGTGCTTGATGATCCTGGATCTATCCTGCCTAATGTTATGATTTTATGTTTGTTTTTTCTGTGAAGTTAAACTATGTTCCAGTATTTAAATATTCCAAAGCTGAGATAAAGTTTTTGTAGAATCTGGTCCTCCCTGTCTCTGCCCACATCTGGTACTAGTCTGTATATTTCTTCTTATTTACAGATACCATGAAAAACCAAAACCAACAGAATGTATCACCTCTGTTGTCTAAAAACTAATGATTGGATGGTTTGATGTCTGGGTATGGTCCACTCTCTCCTGTCATTTTGTTACTCATGATGTGAAAGCCAGATTAAAGAATGGCACAGTTAGGGTGAGGGCGTCACATCACTGCTCACTTAGGTAGGATTATACACCAGTGACATTAGAAACTATTATCACCACACATTGTGTTTTCAAAGCCATTTTATCTGCAGTGTGTGACAGTAGTGACAGTGAATCTATCATGTTTTAGATTATCTGGGTGACCTCCTGAGGCTAGTGTTTGATGAAGTGTTCCTGGGTCAACAGACTGTGACAGTGACAACTTTGGATGACCTCTCATTATCTCTGTCTAGAGGCTCCAGCTGACACAACCTCAGTGAACAACATGTTTTATCTCATCTGTAACTCATCAAACCCGCAGCTCTGGTGATCTATTCCTTCATCACCATACACACACACACAGTAGCTGGTGCACGTCACTGCTGACAAGAAATACTCACGATAGCACCAAACATGTGATAATCTGCCTCTGAGGACGGTCTCAACAAAAAGCACCATTTCCTCCTGCTCCCGTAATGTTGAAACCACACAGTGTATCTGTGACCCACATTTAAAAATATTTACATCCTCAGTAGGAAACAATGGTCTTTCAACTGAGAGCCACAGAGTGGGAGGAGAGGTCAGAGAACACTGGGAGGCAGAGCCACACAGAACAGTCAGAATATAATGCACTTGACACCTTTGAAGTTCAGGAAGGCAGGTATTGTATGAATTCTCTCTTCTGTCTTATAAAAGGTGTCCCTCACTTCTCTTTGACCTCTGACCCTTCACCTCTTTCCCTTTCTCTCCTTTGACACTGTCCTCCTTTAAAACGCAATGGATGGCACCACTCTTGACTTCAAAACCAATAGTCATTTTCTTTTAACCACAACCACAACCTTAACTGCCATGTTTAGTTTTGTAACCATGACAACGATGGTCCTATAACCTTGATGAAGTACTTATTTGAATCCAAACCATGACAGTAACATGAGCTTAATCATGTGTATATTACTGTAACCATGGTGATGAACATCTGGTACATCACTGGAGGTATACTCTGAGTGTTTATTACTGTAACCATGGTGATGAACATCTGGAACACCACTGGAGGTATACTCTGAGTGTTTATTACTGTAACTATGACGACCAAGGTCCAGTAAACCTGCTGCCATAGGGGCAGGACTTCAGCAGACGCTCTTGTAGGTCGTGTCAGACGGTGGGGACAAATATATGGTCGTTTAGGTTGAAGGATTTCTTGTCTTTTCTCCATGTCCCTCACATTCACCCTTTCTTTCACCCCCCGTTTTTTCTTTTTCTTTACTTTCTCCTTCTTTTCCCATTCCACTGACTTCTTCAGTGGATTTTCTGTCACTAGCTCTTATTCCTCCCACTTGTTGGTTAACAGTTTAAAATTACTGAGAGCATTTTACAAACAAGGTCATGTTCTCCATGATAACCTCCCTCCTTGTTTTCCTCTCTTTTTCTTTCTTTGTACAGACTTTCAGCTCAGTGGAAGTCAGGAATGTGTACACAGATACCACTGCTAACTTTAAACCAGACATTATACAGGCTGCTCTGTGAACCTGGACAGATAGCACCGTTAGCACTGTGATGTGTGTGTGTGTGGTCCCTATGTTTTCAGACATTTAGATGAAGTGGTTTAGTTGTAGAGAACACACAAATACTGTAAGCATTCATACGACTTGGACAGTCTTCTGCAGTATCCAGTTGATGTGAATGGGGATCATTCTTCTGCATCCTGCTTGGTGGTCACACACACCCCACCCTCCAGCCTCCACCCCCCAGCAACCACATGTCAGAGGCTGCAGGATTGGAGCAAAGACTCAGAGACTAGTCAGTGAAGCAGCGGTGTTAACTCCCTACGTGTTCTCCTGCTTTGGAAACGTGTTACGTGGAAATGTGTTGATTATTTTTCTGTTCGTGTATAAGAGAACTGATCTGAACCAAACCAGACCGGAATGAATGACAATGGCTATTTGAGAAGCAGTTATATCACACACCAGGACACGGCCCTGTCTGAATCTATGTGAGGCTCTTTAACATGCTGATGGTCTGGTGTGTGTCCTGAGAGTTCCCTGTCAGAGGTTCACCAACATCGAGCTGGGTCTTATTTTCCACCCTGGGATCCTTCCAGTGACTCTGCTGCTTCCAGGAATACTAAATCAACCCCAGAAATAATGTCCACAGCAGGCTGCACAAGACAGGCGGAGGAGGAAGAAAGAGAGAGACAAAGAAAGAAAGAAAGGAAAAAGAAAGAAAGAAAGAAAAAGAGAGGGAAAGAGATGGCTCATCTTTTTGCAACATTTTATTATAAATTAAAAAAAACAAAAAGTCAAACTTGTAGTAAAGCAATTGAAATCAACCTTGTCTTGTTTTTTTGAAACATGAGGAGTATGTGTTTTAAATGAGTTCAGTGGCAGATGAAGCTCTAACAGAACCAAGGATAGAGTCTCACCTGTACTGCAGCTTCTCATTGCTGGACAGAGGGTAACACACAAAACACACATACATGATAAAAACATACAGTACAGGCTTTGATCCAATCAGAGAGGTGCAGCTTCATTACACACTGATAATAATGGTATTATATTGACGCTGTGTGCAACACTTAAAATGTAAAGTATCTGTATCCTCTGTCATTGCCAGAACCAGCTTTTACCTTTGGAACTGAACATTTTGTATTAGACACAAGACCTGACATTATAGTTATATATCATATAATTATATATAAATATAGTCAAATATGGTTTGTTTTCATACTGAACATTATAAAACATTTCACTGTGTTGTTTATAACACTTATATATACAGGTTACCTCGAGCGCATTCAGCATAGTCTCCACTGAAAGCTGACATCAGAGGAAGCAGCCCTGAAGCTGCTGCTGTGGAGAACACCGGAGGAAATGTAGTCCTGTTCATAGAAATGTTGTTAGAAAACCCTCGTAAGGATCAAAGGTTGGAAATGAGACCCTGGCTGTTTAATTGTGACTGTGGTGAGTGTGGCAGAGCAGCAGCTGAGGTCAGTTAGACTGAGACACTGATCAGGTATCTGCTCAGTTCTTATCTCCTTTCTTCTGTCCTCAGCTTCAGTTTGACCTCTGGCTGGACATGCCAAATCACTGACCGTCCATCTACCCATCCCTTTCTTCCATCTCGTGTCCATTCCTTGTGCTAATAAGCGAAAATGACATCATACATCATCTGATGTCCGTCGTCCCATGCGTACAGTTTCTTGTCCAGCGGGCAGTACGCCAGCTGGGAGGTGTGTTCATGCATGTTCGTGAACGCAAGGCTTGGCACGGTGTGTGTGAGCGTGTGTGTGTCAAAGGCGTACGTCACGTTGGCGTAACGACGTTCCATACTGTCCACGGCATAAAGCACGCCACAAACCAGGAAACTGTTTCCATAGCGGCCGCGCCGAAGACCTGTGCGAAAGCTCCGTATCGGCTGAAGGTCTCGTGGGCGGAGATGTGTGAGAAGGATTACTTCCTGGTGAAAGCCCTCTGTGTCAAGAGCAGGGTAGAGTAACCACAGGCCGGACTCATCAACAGCAAACTCCACCTGAAACCAAAAGATCCACACATTCAAATCACAAAGAAAGAAAAGCTGAACTCTGACATTATGATCCTTGGGAAGGCTGTACAGTGATCTCTTCCTGACATGCAATGGAAAGACAGCTTGGTGCCATGTTGTTAATGAAGTTAAAATTTAAAAAATGGCTTGACGGTGTGTCTGGGTGGGCGTGGCTGTGGGCGTGGCTGAGGGCGGTGACTGTGTAGTTACGACATCACAAAGTTACAGATGTCCTGATGATGAGACACACTGTGAATATGGGCTGTGAACATTTCAAACATGCTTCACAAACACAAGCATGAGGCATGTTTGATGTATTGATGCTGCTCATAGGTGGAACTGGATTCCTGATCATTCAGCCCATTTTGATTGATGGATTTGGGCGTGGCCTATTCATCATTACCTGCCATCTTATGCTAACGCTCAGTTTGCTGTGAGCTGGAACGAGCTAGATTCATGAAATTTGATATGGTAACTGGAAATAATGTGCAGATGCTTCCCAGGAAATATGATTCCCATTGGTTTGGTGGTGCTGCTGTAATTAAGAAAAGGTAAAAAACTTGCCCAAATGTATTTACAAAGTGGTAGACAACTGGCTGCAGTGACTTTGCAGAGCCTGAAACCCGCTGCTCACGACTTTAATATTATTCAACCCACTGTCATAGCAAGTTTTTGAAATGGTCATGAGATGTAATCTATTGATTTGGTCACGAGTTATGATCATAACTTTCAAACTCATGTATTTCAGTTGGAGACTTTTGAATGAAGCTACATTGATTAATGGAAGCAGAGGGGGTGGATGGCAGGTTTACAAAGCCCATGACTGTCACAGGAAGGACCATGTTCACATCCAGAGTCCCACCTGTGATTGGGTTTTTATTCAACCAAAGCACTTTGACTGAACAGAACCATTAATAAGTGTAATATTGCTGTGGTCAGTATAAGTGGATATTTTACTGTGACAAATAAATGGACCAATCCTGTCCACGTAGGTTCAATGAATCAATGCATTAAATGTTGTGACAAACTGCAGGCTGTGCTGGCTGTCACAAAAAAAGGTAGCTGTGTGCTTTCACTCCGTTCCTGTTGTTTCCAGTAAATCTAAAAAACATCAGTATGCCAAAAGGCAAAGAAATCTGGCTAACCTCTGGTCATTGCAACAATCTTCACCTACGTACATGTGCTTCCTTCTGTTGGGTTGTGTAACTACTTGTCTGCAGTGAACAAACTAATTTCATTCCTACCCATGCTAACCTGCTATCCCTTGAGCCTCTGGCACTAACTGAGACTTGGGTGAAACCAGGAAACACTGCTTGCCCGGCCACATTCTACACTAACTACACAGTCTCCATACTTCCCATCTGTCTGGCTGAGGAGGACCGGCCTCCTAATTTCCAACAAATGGAAATTCACTCAACTGTTGCCTCAAACGTATACTCCTCTTTCTAGTACCATGCTGTTATGGTGACTGCTCCAGTGAAAGTTTCTGTGGTTGTCAAGTACCAGGACAAATAGGTCATTTTGTCTCGCACTCACCTTTCCTCAGTGGTCACCTGTCAATGAGAGGTCAGTGATGTTTCCTGTACTATCTGGTATAGGCATCTTGAACAAAGTACATTCTTGGTTTGTATCCTTCTTTCAGTGTGTCATGGCACAGACAAACATCCATATCCCATCAGCTGCCCCAAGGATCAATGCTGGGGCCCCTTCTCTGTGCAATATACACCACCTCTTTAAGTCTAATTATCCGCTGACATGGCTTGTCATATCACCATCTCAACACCACACAGATCTTGATTTGTCTTTCATAACCACATAGATGAAGGAACAACTAAACCTCTCTAAAACTGAACTCTGAGTTATCCCAGCCAGCCAATCTCTCCATCCCAACATGAACATCAAAATCTCCTCATCTCTCACCCTAACTTGGGTGTCATGTTTGATGACCACCTCTCCTTCTTTGACCATGATGCATCTGTCTCCTGGTCGTCTTGTCAATCACTTGTGAGTCAGTTTGGATAAAAGCATCTGCCAGATGAAATCTGAAATCTGCCATCATGCAGCTTCCTGCAGAGTAAAATCACAGTTACCACACTCACACACAGTACACCATGTCACCACAGTCTTACTTCACTCTGAGTCCTGTGAGCTTGCTCCTCTAGTAAAGCATCATGCAGTGTGGTCCAGGCAGCGACGTATCTGTGTCTCAGGTCGTATCTGATGACATCCCTGCTGAACGCACGGTTGTAGTAGAAAGCTCCATTAAACACCACGTGGCCTGTTCCAGTGAAACTGTACGGCAGCTTGTATGAGTTACTCGGCTGACCTGAGCAGGAAAAACACACACAACATGACGTTTAGTGTAACCATGAGTGTCTATCAAGGTGTAATTCATCCATTATGAACAGTACAAATGTTACTTCTGTTGATGCCAACATTTCAAATGTCTAAAAGCTCTCTAACCTCTAACCTCTAAGCATGCAAGTCCCCTGTGTTCTGTACTGGTACAGCGGTGAAAGCTGAAAGGAATCTCACACTTGAGCAAATGTCGATGCTGATGTGGAGATGCTATATGTTTTTTTTTAAAGCTAACATTAGCCACATAAGCAAATGTTGGTTGTTGATGGAACATAACATTTGTCAGCTGATCCCTGCAAACCTTGTGGAAACTAAATGTGAAGTAACTTCTAACTTTTTGCCAACAGACAACGAAACACAGTTGCTGCTGTCAAACTTAGTGATGTCTCTGTGAGATTATTATAAAATCTGTTTTTTTGTTAAACTTTCTAATCATCTGTTCTGGATCTAATCAGGCTTTTCCTGTTTTTTTTGTTTTCTGTGTCCACTCATTCTTTATTGGTATGTTGTTACTTTTCCTCCAGTTGGTCTGATACAGGCATGAAATGTTAACAATGAACATATCAATGAAGCTTGATCTGAGGTTAATTTGTGCTTAAGGACAACATCTGCCTCAACCACAAACTGAACTGGTTGAAGTACACACAATACCCATGTTTACTGGAGTAGTCTGTGACAGGCAGTCAGATTTCATAAAATATTTTCATGTATAGCACAGTCATATTTCACTGTCCGGTGCAACACAAATCACTGTTAACAGCTTCATGTCTATATGAAACAAAACACAACATGAATCCCAACAGAACTAAGAGCAACAGGCTGCAAATGGAGCATAAGAACATCAGATACAATCAATATGTTAATATGTTATCAGTAGTGCTGGAGGATTCAACTCAACCTGATTTGAAGGTGTCCATGTCTCGGAACTCTAGGAGATTGTTGCTATAGTGACCACTGGTCAGGTAAATGACGTTGCCATGTCCGCGGGCATCTCTCATCCAGGCTCCGTCACTCAGGCCATAAGAGTTGTACTGCACCGGGTCAGAGAGGCTGGCTACGGTGTCCTTACACACCACTGCAATAACACATAATGAAGGTAATGGTCTGACTCTGTAACATGAGAGAATGTGCTTATTTCAATCACAACAATCCAAAATATGTGCATTCACTAACTAAGAAACTGTACTGTGTCTGTACCAGGCTTTTTGGTGGCCTTTGGTTGGTCACCGGGGCTCTCTGTCCAGCTGAGTCGGCTTTTGGGTCCTGGCTTAGACTCTGCTGTGGGAGACTCATCAATGGGTGGACCTATATGGGGATCTGAAGCTGAGGTGCTTTGTTGAGTGACAGGTGTGGTAGGCTGAATAGCAGTTCTAGCAGTTATAGTTTGTTGGGAAGTGGTTGTGACTTTGGTTGTTGTTGGTTTTGTTGTAGTGGTCATTTCAGTCCTTGGTTTCATGCTGGAGGGAGTGGGTGTGGTTGTAGTTGTAGTTTGTTGGGTGGTAGTGGGATGATCTGTTGGTCGCTGTGTTGGTGCATAACTACTCTGTCTCCTTGATAGGTCCTTGTAGTCTGGGTCTGTGCTAACAGTGGGTGCAGGTCCTGGTTTCTGGATAGGGAGAGTCCTGCCAGGTGGGAGCTGGTCAGAGATCAGTAAGTCCACTGAAGTATTTACAGGTAGAGTAGCTGTAGGAGAAGGAAACAGATAACAGAGACAGTTTTTAACAATTTTCTTTATTACAGCCATCAAGTCATTGTGGTAGTAGATTTTAAAAACAGCACATCAGTCTTATTATTCCTTCCCCTACCTCTGTCATCCTCCTTATAGCTCTCTTCCTCTGCCTTGTAAAAGGTCATGCCCCTGATGACCATGTTGTTCTTGTCTTTGATTGGCTGCCTTGGCTCTGTCTTCTCTTTGACTGGCTTTTGAGTTCCTGTCTTATTCCTGCTTG
>BRZM01002772.1:273453-306521 GCA_033238685.1 Lates japonicus | reverse complement strand
CAAGCCGATTGCCGTGAGCGTTACAGCATTACGGGCTGTCAGAGCGACATCAGTCAGCACGCGTCTTTCTCTGTCGCTCAGCAAACTGATACACCCGACGGCGCAGGCGAGCGCAGCAGCACACAGACCAGCACACAGACGCAACATCATCTTTTGTCCAGTCACGACCGGTGCAATGTCATGATCAACGAACACACACCCAGCAGCCAGACGGAGGCAGGCATCAAACGACCCCAGGCTGCGGTGCCTGTCGCGCCAGCCAACCCGATCAGGCCCAGAGCACCACGACTGACACCAACCCCTAACCCATTTGTCTCCACTCATCCTCCACAGGAACATCCGGCTTGATCCGTTAATGTGCCGAAGTTTCATGTTGCCGCGATCCTGTCTTCGGTTCAACATAAAATATTGACGCGGTCACTGGCATTGCAGATATATCTTCCCTCAATGCACCTGATTAGCGGGCATTTCATAAAGACAGTGTGCAGTGATCACGTAACGAGTTCAACCACCAGGTTGCGCCTGTTAGGGCGTCACGATCATAAAGCACAGTCAGTTCGTGATCAATGTTTGATTTCAGCTAAATTAGCCAGTTAAACCACGAGTAACAGCATCAAAGAAGAAAAAGACTGAAACACATTCAGTCCAGAAGCAGCATAAACAATCAGTCGAGCAGCCATTTTGAAGGCAGTTGCCTGTTAACGCACGACAACAGGCTCACGCCTTTTCGCATGAAGAGTGCCGGCAGCCGCTTGCAGGCGCTGGTGCCTGGCTCACTCTGGCCTGTTTAACCTGCCTCCACCTCTCTTCACTGCCCAACAACGCCGCATACTTGTCTCGCTCATTACGCCCAGCAGGCCTCAACACGCAGCCTGGTCATCCAGCTCGCCACCGACCGCGCGAGCGTGCCACAGTCTTGTTAACACTGTGGCAGTGATGAGTGAGCTGGTTGTTCATTGCTCACCGTTTCAGTTAACATAATCAGGCTTGGTCTAGTCTAGTAAAGCAGGTGACCAGCTGGTTTAGAATTTTGCCTGACACGTTGTTTACAATTCGTTACAGCTTAATGAGCCATTGATGGTTAATTACATTTGTGTTTATTGGGGAGGAACTGATGTTGTCTTTCATCAAATAAACCTCTTTTGCCCCCCCCCCTTTTTTCATGCACATAAACACACACAAGCCATTGCTCACTGTCCCCAGTTCTTTTTCTTGCTTGACTAAGAGACACCATTTCTGTTGTATGTGTGAAAAGCAGCATCATGTTTATAGCAGGAAAATCCTAATTGTGTTTCAACAAGATTGATTCAATCTGCCCTTTAGTTCGTGACATAACATTTAAATGGAACATTTAACTCCCCCCTCTTCATGCTCTCTCATTTGAGCACTTATGCACACACACAAACAGGCAGATGACATACACGCACACACAACCCATCCACACAAACTTATGCAGCAGCTGGAACTTGAAAGTTTAAAATCAAACTACTATATTCTAAGTTGGGCAGAGGCAGGAAGATATATCATAAAGAGCTATAAAAAGCTCCTGTTTCATTTGGATCCATATATATGCAGTTGTTAGTGTTGTCAAAGAAACGGGACCGCTATTTATTGGGTGAGGTTAGTGGGGCTGCCAAAAGAAGCCCCAGCAAAAAAGACAGAAATGACTGTCATAAGAGTAAGAGCCGTGGGAGGAGGGGATGTTGGCGCAGTGGACAACGTCGCCCACAAAGACGATCAGCGGCCCGTGAAGAGAAACATCTGTTCTTATGAAAGTTTCACCACCGGCGACGCACACTCCTCCTTGCTTTATCTTCCCTTCTGCAGAGACCATACACCTTCACACATACACATATAACAGCACACTTGACCTGTCCTTGGTACCTCAGCTGTCCGGGGTGCAACAGACGGTAGAAGTGCTGCTGTGCTGCACTGCTGTGCTTGCTGTTCCTCTCTCCGCCCGGCCCGGTGTCTGCCTGCAACTGCTGAGAGCAGAGCGGAGATGGCAGGTGTTGACAGAGTTCCACCTGAAGGGATTTTATCACTCCCGAACGCTGCCGCTCCCCAGCTGCTCGCCATGCCGCTTAATCAACGCAGACGTGACAAAGCAAAGAGAAAAAGAGCCAGGGACGGTAAAACAATAGCTTGTGTGTGTGTTTATGTGCACATGAAAAAAAAAGGGGGGGGCAAAAAGAGGGTTTATTTGATGAAAGACAACATCAGTTCCTCCCCAAAATAAACACAAATGTAATTAGCCATCAGTAGGCTCATTAGCTGTAACGGAGATTGTAAACAACGTGTCGGGCAAATTCACAAACCAGTAGATCACACTAAAAACACACTAGACTGGGCCAGAAATGAAGAGTTATGTTAACTTCTGAGAAGCAAGTGAATTAGTGAACAAACTAAAGCTCACTCATCACTGCCTTACAGTGGTAGCAAGACTAATTAGCCTAGCTGCACTCACTTGCTAAGTTAATTGGCGGCAGGCGAGTGGGAGGGCTGGATTATTCTAGGCTGCGTGTTTGAGACAGGGGCCTGCTTCTTTGACATGTGAACAGGCTGAGGGAAATGGAGACAAATTATCGCAGCGTTGTTGATTGACTGACCAAATGAGATGGAAAAGCCGATAAAGAGAAAGAGAAAAAGAGAGAGTGGGAGGTAAGGTTAAAAAAAAACAGTAGAGTGATAAAAGGAGCACAAACTACTCTAAAGCAATATACATGCTTACACTTCTTCATCCTGAAAATGTCATGGTGTTTACGTCCTCACAATTTGTCATCTTAAATGTGAGATCCAAACGTTAACACAAAAGGTAGCTTCACCTTCAAAATGCAAAAAACACTCAAACTGATTGACATGCCTTTTAATACCAGGACTAACGAGGTAATGACTCAAGTCTTTTTTTTTTCTTCTTTTTTTTTGATGCTGTTAATGCTGTTACTCAATGAGTTTAGCTTTTTAACAAGTTTAAGCAAGTGTCTAAAACTCATTTGATCACAATTTGTTGGCTGACAAAGCATGATCATGACACATTTTAATGGTAGCCTAACTAGATACAACCTGAAATGAGATGAGCTTTCATTACACATGAAATATTCACTTTTCACACCTTATCTTTTATAAACTACTTGCTTCAAATAGGGTGCATTTTAAGAGGAAGATTCTCTTATGTCTGTTTCACAAGTAATACAGTATCACCTTAAAGTGGCCATAATCAATATTTTTTATATTAAGACAAAGACAAAGTTAGCAGCTAGCTTGTGAAGAAACTGGCACATTTAGCAGTTAATGCAGATATTTCCCTGTGGAGTTGGTGGAGACCAAAACAGAGTTCAAAAGAGGTTGAGTATTAGAGTCGATGTTGCTCTGTGTCTGCTGAATGTGTGAATAGGTTAATATTTGCTAACACGATAGCTTTATCAGCTTTGTAAGATGATAATATATCAGTGTTTACAGTCTCTGCTGCCTCCAAGTACCAAAAAACACTTCATTTAGGTGTTAATGTTTGTTGATATTAGTATTTTCAATCATGACTGGATAAAAAAGGTGTGAAATTAATATTTTTCATCTGTGTGCCAACACTTTGAACTCTGTAATTGTACTAAAAACCTTCTGTATGCTTCTGCGCTATTAAGTCAGAGTGTATGGTTTACTTAAGCAGTAAATGCAGAAAAGGAGCCATGTTATGAAGCTATTCTGTCATATCTACAGTAGCTACATGAAGCATGTGCACCCCTATGGCGTACAGCAGCCTGGTGGTTTTATACTTTAAAGCAGTCATTAATGTGTACAGCACATTAGTCTAATTGATTTCTTTGGCATATGGGGCTGTGTTGTTCCTCACAGCGAGACTTCTCTGTCTTATTCCTCTGCTTCTTTCTCTTCACCATGGTGATTTATTTGTCCCTGGGTTAGAGGCGTCACTGCCTTCAGAGTCGTATACACTCCCAATCAGTCATAGCGAGGTCCAAGGCTCTCAGCTGTCTGCCAAGCTTTCTCTTAGAAAAGGCCTTGTGAGGGTGTGTACATGTGTGTTTGTTTGAATGAGAAAAAGAGATAAAGTTTGATTACAAGGTATAGCTGACATGAGTGTGTGTGTGTTGTGGGTATGCTTGTGTGAACAGTAATACACAGAGTGGAGCGTCACTGTGGCTTGTTTTATTATTGAAGCCGTTTTTCTCTCCTTCCCTGTGCGGGCAGCTTGTTAAGACTAATGTGTTTATCTCATAGTGATGCTGCCAGAGAACCTACATCACGCAACCCAAATGCATGCTGGGACACGGACCTAAGTAGCCTGCATGACAGCTAATTCCAAACACTGGCATTACATACACAGACACTCATACATGATGCGTTTATATCACAGATTTTTTTTTTAAAGCATCAACATGGCATTTATCTCTTAATTAGGCTTCAGTGTGTGTGTGTGTGTGTGTTTTAGCCCGCTTCCCCTGCCAGCAACTCAAAAAGAATGAGCAATGAAAGAGGTGGCAAGGGATTTTCTAATTGACAAGCTGTCTAATTCATTCTGTCTTCATGTGTATGCACACCACCATCATCACCAACGCATACAGTGAATATGCAAAAGCTAATTGCCCAAGACAGAATAGTGCTGGAATTCTGTTATAATATCTTTAGAAACCCTAATGAGTGTGGCCTTGTCATTGCTGGGCTCCAGTTTTGCCTTTTTTTATATTCAGAGTAGCATTCAGAAATAATGACACACATACACATGCATGTGCACACAGATAAATGGGAGCCAAATAATCTGGGTGCAGTGGCAAAATATTCTTTTGAGAGGTGTTTTAAAACACGAGACATAGAGAAAATAGGGGTAATTTAAATTGCCAGATGTGATTGAGTTCCATTGTGTGGTCTGGGTTGGCTAATGGGTGGCAGTCAAAGGGAGAGCAGGAGGAAGGATAACAGCGAGGGGGCAAGGCAGAGAGAAAAAGGGAGGAAAGCCTTGATGTACAGAGCTTATTAGGGCAGGGCTGCTGAATTGGACTTGATCACTGGGGATTCTTTGGCAAAGCCGATACATCAGCAGACGCTCTTGCTGAAATACTGCAGTGTGACTTCCAACCATATACAGTACACAAACACACACATTCATGCATTCGCAAAATGACATAGGCACTCTCACGAGGATATATATACAGTTCCCACACACATAATCACACACACACCCTCTCAGTTAGAAGATAGCATGCCTTCCCCTTGAACTCAGGGCAGTGAAATTATCAACTCGGGGATACTGAGAGGACGTGTGGGTGAGGGACCCAACTGAAATTAGCCCGGCAGACCTCTGTACGCCATCTCTGCTTACTGAGCACAGTATACGAACAGTTTCCATTTGGCGCAGTATGTCACACCAACTAGCATCCAATTGAACTTTGTTGTCTCAGTCTGTTTTGTTATATGGATGAACCCTATGACCATCCAATTTTTCGCACTATTCCAAAATTGCGATTCGTTAACTTGTACAAACAAATGGAAATCCAACAAAAAGCTACTTCAGCAATACAGGAACCACTTACCATCCATTGTGGTCTCAACAAAAAGTGTTTTTTAGCAACTCTTAAGTATGCCAAATTTCTCTTTCTTTCCCTGATGTCATTAATCAAAGTATTGAGCAAATGAAAATTTGATGAGATCGCAAGAGATGGAAAGTCAAGGGATGACCAAATCCATTAGGATTCATCCTCTGGGTACCATGAATGTCTGTATAATACCAGGCATTAGCTGTTGCGATATTCCAGTCTGGACCAAAGTGGTTTGCAGACACTGCCATCCATATTGCCGTCTCTAAAAACAAGGATCGTGGCGCTAGCTGTAGAAAAGGTACCATAGTGTCAGCCCTTATGAAAACATTCATATCATAGATACACACAAATGTAGTGACCTTCCACACAGAGGCAAACAGGGAAGCTCAAGCTTGCTGTACCACAGTAGACATGAACATCTGTTTTGATAGTGATGTTTTAACATCCATTAGCTGCATCACCTTGATGACTGTACTGAATCAATCAGCAGTTAGCTGATAGTGGAGCTTCAAAATCAAATCCAGACAGTCTTGCCGCCCCCAATGAGGGACACAGGGAGCTCTGAAGACAGAGTGTTGTTGATGTCATTCTTTCTCATTCTCCCTCCCCCACTCCCTCTCCCTTTTATGTGTCCAACAAAGCATCCTTTAATCACTTCGACTTTGAACACAAGCCCCTAATGGCTCCCAGGGGTTCGTTACGGCAGCCATCTTGACAAATTCCTTCTGTCCAGAATGGAAAGTGATTCAACTTTAATAGGAATCCTGTTGCACAGATAACTCGCGTGCGGTGATGGAAGAATGATGAAAAGCTGCATCGTGAGAAAAGATTAAAAGAATAAGAGAAGCAAGAGACTTATTGACGGAACGTGAGGTCCAGTGTGTAAGCATAGCTAGTTATTTTTGTTCTCAGCACTAATTTTATATAAACCTTGACTCGTGCAAGTAGGCATGCTAGATTGTCAGAAGTAATTGTATTAATGACCATAGTACTTAAAACTGCTGGAAGCTGCTTTAGCTTATTGAAATTATTTAATCCCTACCAGGCTGTTGAACTGGACTCTAAGAATGTTGTCATGTTCTCATAAAGAAAATTGACAGTTTGTTGTTTGGTCAAACAATTAAAAAAACATCTCTACCACACCAAAGATGATTTTTGTAGCTGAGAAGAAAAGTTCAAAGTAGCGTATTGTTGTAATAGCACAGCAAATCCTCAGCAAATCCTGTCTGCATTCAACTCCTACCAGCAATCATTGGCTTCTTTTAGCCATGACCATGATTTTCTAACCTTAACCAAGGCTGCAGTTGAGTAGTCACAAAAAATTACGTCACCATGTCCTTTTCTTTTCCTTGAACTCGATGGAAAACTTAATGGGGTCAAGGAGAGATGTGGAGAATTCATAAAAACAACTGTGGCGCTAAGAGAATGCAACTGCATTCAAACCAGGTTTCGTAATTATGTGACGGCAGATGTTCCTGCCACAAGGTATTGTGGGATGGCATTATCTCCTTTCCTTTCGGAAAGGATTGATCCAGTGTTCCCGATGCTAAAGGAGAAAGCACCGAAAAACCTTTCTTTGGCATTTTGAGATGTCATGCTAGCTGCCAATTAGATACGTCCGGGTCATTTCATTCTGTTAGGAACCTTCCTAAGCTGACTATTAGACCGAAACTTAGAATGAAGTCGCTTATTCACACATTCAGCAGATACAGAGCAGCATTACGATCACTTCGGAGTCATACTTTTGGCCTTCTGATGAATCTGAGTCCAATATTGACTCTCCTTTTAGCTCCCTGTTTGGTTTCTACCAACTGCTGAGGGAAACATCCGTCTCTTCTGCTGCTGAATACTCCACATAGTTCACCAACTAGTTGACTTTGTTTCTATGCTGTTTAGTGCCATGCAGACAGTGTGCAGTAGGTTTTTCACTGACAGAAACTACCTGACCAAAAAAAGTTGTTCAGGACTTCCAGTGACCTTCTTCACATAAAAGCAGTCATGACTCATTGTTTATATAAAAATCTAAATCATGGCTGCTTTTTGAAGGGCAAACGTCTTATTTTGTTATTAGAATGTGTCACCGCCACTTTTCACAACCACCTCCGGCCAGACATCAGCACCAGACTTGAATTGATGACTTCCATCTGGAGCTAACCCATTGACATCTGGGGATAGTGATTCAATGCAGTAATTTGTTTGAGAAATTCCACTGTGTTGGTTTTATATGAACAGCAGTCTTCCAGCTGTGAACTAAAAAATTCTGTTATGTCGCCACCGTCCTATGACTTGTTCTGTTACTTATCAGCCAATGGAGCAGCTCACAGATTTGTCTCTGATGTCAATACTGCTGTCTGTCTTTCTACACAATTAGTAATGCAAAACCAAGCTAAAGAATTTAACACTACCCAGTTTGCTATCTTGAGCAGGGAATCTAATTTAAACGAGGTTTTTGTACTATCAATCATTACCAAACAACACATTGATGTATTTATAATTGAGCAACTATCAAATAAAACCATACTTTACAGAGCACTTATTAAATTTCAATGTTTAAATAGCTGTCACTTTTAAAATGTAGAAATCTCTACTGTGACCAAAACATAGCAAATGGTACATATGCAAATGAACAAATGATACATCCCTCTCAGCGAGATTTCAAATGTTGACACAGCCGCTTACACAGCAGGGGGTGTCTCTGATGTTTAAACTGACTTTGTTGATACCCCTATAATTGCTTAGCGCACTTTCTCAGACACAGCGTCCTCAAAGAGGGGAGACTATGATTAGATGGCCCGTTTGTGCTATTGGTAAAAACACAATCTGACTAGAATGAGGCACTTATCTTAATTATGCCTGTTTGTAACCAGCTAATGGACATTTGCCCTAAACCACAGGTGACAGAGCAAAGAAGACATGCACTGCTGGATGTCCATAGCCTACGGTAAAGCAAACAATATTGAAAACAACGCGTCTCAATGAATAAATCATTTTTTATTACCGGTGCCAGTGAAGTTATTCATCATATTTTTCTGGCTTAATTGTAGTGTAATCTATTAAAGTAGAATCCTGCCGGAAAACCATGAACAGAAACAATACATTTTGTGAGACCCGCTGACTGGTGCTGGTCTGGCTTGTTAGCATCCGGTTTGCCAGCTCTCTAAACATTTTCATCAGGAGTCTTGAGGTCAGCCACACCAAATATAGCTGAAGGTTCCATTTAGTAAACTTACATTATTTTCTACCAAATGATGTCTTATGTATAAAATGTCATTCAAACCCAGTAAGTAATATAGCCTGGGGTCATTTAAATGATGTAACAAAGCTGAATAAACTGTGCTGTTTTCCCTGCTCACATCATTAGTCATCGGCACCGCATGCAGCATCGCCATCTTGGGTAAAATGTAGTGATGTATGATGAGACAGAAAGGAGTGAAGGGCCATTTATGAACCAGAAGAATCATGTTGATGCAAGCAATGAAGGTCAACTCAAGTTATTTTGTCAAGCTGCAATATTTCACTGTACTGACTGTTGGCTGGAATGTCTGACAGCTCACTTTCAGTTCAGCTTACAATTCAGAAAATGGGAATGCCCAGTAGTTGTGCATTTGAGCTGTTTTCCAGCCAACTTAATGTCTCCAATCATGCAACACACAATGCATTGTTGTATTAATAACGCATATCGCCTCATTGACTGTTTCTGCTAATCTGCTCATATGAGAAACCATTGACGTTAACGTTCAATTGGAGTGAATTAAGAAGGAGATTAAGCCTTAAAATGTGTGGGAGCTTGCTTTCTCAGGCCTCCAAACTGGGCTTTCGTTATCCACAGTGTTAATTTCATCCCAAGTTATTCATGCTAGTGGCTAAAAGGTAACTAGCTCAAGAATGAGAAACAATGTCTCTAATGCTGATGAGTTTTTGTTTTCATTTTTTCTATTTATTTCTTGCAGTCAGCTCCACTCTGTAGAGTCCTGTAAGAGGAGAGATTAAGTTGAATCATAAGCAAAAAAAATCTCCTTTTTACTGTCTCAAAGATCTAACGTGACTTTAATGGTTTCTAAAAGAGATTTTGCTACAGGCCGTTAAACAGCAGACAGGAGAAATGGGAAGACCGGATGCTCATTTATCAGTCAGAAAAGCTCCACAAATAAATACAGACAGAAAAAACTATGGCAGCTATCTTTTAAGGAGTCTGACGGCTAAGTTTAATTAGCATCTGGCTAAACATGCTAGAGGCTAAAAAGCTAAATCAGCACAAGAATGTTAAACAGTAATTTAAACTAATGCATTTTTTAGTATCTCTATAGAATCATGTAGGATTAAAACTAAGAAGTGATTGAATCATGAGAACAAATGTTTGTGATACTACAATCATTTCTACCGCCTGACATACAAACAGAAGTAGGCCTAAGTAGTATTAGCTTAAAATAATCTGGTATGCTACAAATGCATCTTTTCTCTCTTAAATGTTCTAAGAAATATGTTCCATGATATATAAAATGTGATAAACTGTTCAATCTACTGTAAAACAAACCCCAAATTTACTGTTTTTACAACATTGTCTTATTCCATGTGGATCAAGTACCTATAGTGTTATTGAGCATTTGGGCATTTCATGCTGCGGGCTACAAGCTAAATTAGCTCAAGAATGTTTAAAAAATATCTTAACATTGATGATTCAGAAGTCAAAAGTGGTTGAATGATTAACAAAAAATGTTGAAACAAACCATTTTGTGTTGTCAAAGTATGTGGCTTCATTGATTTTCTAGGTTTAGCTTAGCTTGGATTTCAGGAGAAACACAACATTATGGGTATATACATGAGTAATTTGGTATAACTACACCACCACCTATCGTAAAGCAAACCCACATTTACAGCACTAAAACATTGAAGAGTTTTATGTAGTACTTATAAGGCCAGAAATAAATGTGTGCCTCACATCATAAAAAAAAGTATGGTAGCCTTAGGTGCGTCATTAAAAATCCCAGTTCGATGTGCTAATCTGAGGGGCGCCGTGTGTGTAGATCGTCTGCATTGAGATGCAAAGCCGCGGCGGAAAGCGCTATTTGCCTCTGGATGACGCGTGAGCTTCCTGTTTGACACAGATTAACACAGCTACAGAGATTTATTTGCTTATGTGAAGCTTCTGAGGTCTCTTGCTCTCCTCGCCCTGTTTCTTTAGCTGCTTTTAATATTTGAGTATTTCTTTTGCATCCCCAATTCCCAGTGTTCAGGCAGAAGCAGCAAGATATCGAAAGTATGTTGTAACCTTTTCAGTCATTCTTTGCACTGCTGGTCCTTTGATGTCGGGGGTGTTGTGTGTAAAATGCCCCATTTGAATTGCATAGAAAAATCTGTCAAACATGCGAAATAAACCAACAGCGAATGGAATCTCATGAGATGCATCCGTGGATTCTGAAGAAAACAGCACTCGTGAGGTGTGGCTGGATTTCTTGGAGCTTTTAAGAACAGGCCACCATCTCTTCTAGTTTTGCTTTGTGCAGAACTTAATCAATTTGTCGAAGGAAACAAAATGATGTTTTGTCTGAGGCATTTTATCCGTGTGTAAGCGCTGCAGCGCACGCAGAGCTGTGCCTTTTCTGTATGTGTGTTTGTGTGTATGTGCATCCGTGATCAATCCATCCAATCTCCGTAGCCAACCCGCCTCTCGAAGTGCTGTGGTAGCTCATCTAGTAAAGCAGCCAGCAAATTACAGAGCTTTTTTCCTTCCTTCGGCCAATTTATTTTGTTTTCCTCTTTCATAAGCCTTTTCTTCAACAGTGAACGCCAAAAAAGGGAGATAAATAAAGAAAATTAATGCAGGTGCATGCATTCACATGTGCCTTTCCCACTTTTCACACATACAGTCACACTCAGACATATTCGCAGATATGAACAGACAAAGGGCACAGAGCATACAGAGCACCTGAATCACCTGGCCCCAGCCATCCACACTACCTGCACCCGTCTGCCTCGGACTCCATGGACCTGTGAAGGTGAAAGTTTTGAGGAGCCAATTAGAGCACGAACCATCCAGGGCCCCCTCTTCCTCCACACTCACCCATACATCCAGCTTCCTCTCAGCACCCCACAGTCTCGAACTATATCAGAAAACAAAGAAGAACCTCTTTAATGTAAAATTTGTTGAACATCAAAATGTTGTGGCTAGGATTTTTTCACTGGACCAATTTTCTTTTCATACAATATTTCCAAGGCCTATGAGCTCTGCAGCCTTTTGACCCAGTAATACAGGACGCATTGAGGTGTCGGTGGTGGCTAAATCGGTTCTGTGGAGACAATTTTCGGGTGTAATTAGTCTTGAGTGCTTGCTGGGGGAGCTCTGTTAGAACCCAGCCACCTGGTCCACAGCTGTATAACGCCACTCTGCTGTACAAAGCCATCAACAGGTGCCGTAAATCGACTTGAGTCTTGGTCTTGCCACCTTTCAGGTTGTTGTATGATCCCGGAATGTTGACCCTTTTGTGCAGAGCTGGCGCACCCCAGCTAGTGCTTGACTAAAATTAGTTGAAAGTGAGAATATTGTTCAGTGTTTTACTTCAGAGAGGGATATTAGAACCCAATTTTGCTCAGCCAGTAGGGTTGGGTGATGGTTCACTCTTCCAACCAGCCACCGCCAGTCCAACAAATCAGCGATGGCCTATATTGTGGTGTTTAAATAAATTTGCCTTCAATTTTATCGGTTGTCATCTGCAGCTTTAATGAAAAAACCAAATTACTGAAACAGCTTATAGGCTACTCCTTCAGTTAAACAAAATAAATCACCTTGAGATCTTTTGGCAGGGCACAGGCGAACAGCGTCCATCCCACTCTATTTGAGAAAGAATCAGATGAAGGCCAGATGAAGGGTGCCTCTATTTACAGCTTCCAAATGAACAAAACAGATGGGATAATACATGCTATGAAAACATCAGGGTGCACAACCGGCCACACTTTTTTGGTCAAATATGATTTGATGAATTGATGTTGCTTTCACACCAAATGATCGGACAGCAACCAGTTAAAAACATTGCCCTCTTGCTAAAAGACAGAAATCAGTAGCAAGAATGTGGCTAGGCTCAACTCCAGTTTCCAGTTCCAGCTTATCACAATTATGAGGCAGAAGACAACTAGCTAAAATAAAATTACAAAATCACTCCCCTAAAAATAGGCGGGCTGGACTCAGCTTATCGCCACCAAAAGCTAAATGTATTCATCCGACCGCCAACCCTACCTAGTAGAACCTCTAAAGCTCAATAACTGATTTATTATAGTTGCTATTTGACATAGCTACAATTTTTTGGACAGATATGAAAAGTCTACCAGTCTTCTCATCCAGCCCCTTGAAAGCAAAAAGGTGTTTCCCAAAATGAAAAATCAAAGAGCAATGAGTTTCTATAACCTAAACACTTTGACCTCAGCCATTGCAATTGTCACCATAAGAGTCACATTTAGAAAAGAAAACACAGTATTTGCATTTAAATTTCACCCTCTACAACACCTCAAACTGTGAGTTAAGAAATGTATTTGTCGCTCTTTACAGCAAAGGAAAAGCAAAAAATCCTTTTCTGGAAGCTTTAAAATTATTCAGTTTTGACCCGTTTTGACTAACAGTCTCAAGATAAGAATACAAATAAACAGAGAAATTATATATATCTATTTAGGCTAATATGTAAATAAATTTCTTTTGTCCTTAAGGCCTGCGTTTATTTTTTTTGTTATCAATGAGGCATGAATTTTACCTTTCAAAATGTGTAACTTTATGGAACAGTGATATTGCCCGACAGCACTTGTTCTTAGTCCAAGAGAACAATAGAAATGAAAAACAAAACAAAAGGTCAACAAAACATGGCAAGTGCAAGAATATCGAGAGAAGAATTAATTATTTGCACTTAGTTAACGTACTAATAAATGTGTGCAACATCACTGACATAAATATCATCTAACACCTTCATCATCAGATTTACATAGAAACTCTGTTTTAGCTTGAATCCATGAATCTTTGCCTGTTTCTGGCAGACAGAAAACAGATTAATTTCCAAAACATCAAAAATAGTGTTCTGAAGATGAAACAGAAGAAAATAGAAGTAATGGAGGAGTAAAACAAGAAGTCGCAGAGGAAACACAATTTGACATGGTTGTGATGGCTGGCGTTGGGCCTGTTTTCTTCGGGTCAGTGCACCCGCGTCGTAGTCATCCTATCTCTCTACATGTGCAAAGTTTAAAGCCTGATAACAGAGCCCGCAGGCGGCTGCAAGCTGTGTGCCCGTGTGTGTGTGTGTGTGTGTGTGTGGGGTTTCTACCGATTTGTCCGCCTATAGCACCCCACATTTGCTCTCATACAGTCTGAAGCGCCCACCCACCCTGCTCACTCATTTGCAAGCACTGTTCTTTTTATACCGGCGCTGATTGCCAGACCAGCTGCGCGGTTTGAAATGAGAACTGCCTGAACTCGTGGAGGTATCAGGTCAATCAAGCCCACTATAGGCGAGTAGTGGAGGGCCCCCCGAGGCTAAACGCTGTAGTACAGAGCTCAATAAGCGCCTGTTGGCCTCGGGGGCAGCTTACTAAATGAAAGAGGATATTGGGGAGATTGTTTAGTATTATCATCGTTCATCATCGTTCCTCGGTTGTCTATAACAATATGGTGCTTGGTTATTGCGCTCCCCCTGAGGAAGACTAGTAGCTGCCACTGATAAAGATATATGAGCTGATTGGAGAGATTGGAGGGAGACAAAAGTTGTGGATGGTGATAGGAGTGAATGGGACAGAGTAAGATTTGTGACAGAGGAGGAGGGGATTTAGGAACAGACAGAAAAAAAAAGTATGAAGTATGAGGAGAGGAATGAATGAGAGGATAGATGGGTGTTCTTGCATTGCTATCCCCCCCATCTCTGTACAGTGTGGTTCCAATCAATTAGTTGTGGCTCTTCTCTGCTGGTGAGGCAGCACTAAAATGAAGGCTGCAGGTAGGATAAACAAACTGGTGGTGAGGGGGGGGGGAATGGGCTGGTTCTGCCTGGACACCCTGGAGGCAGCATCAGCAGAAGAAGAGAGGATGAGGATTAAACTGAACTCCATCTTAAACAGCACCACCCACCCTTTTCTTTAGTGAGCTGATGCAGCTGCAGAGCACCGCAGCCGCTGCCTCAATCCTCAAAAGATGCAACCTTGTGGCAACCACCATCTCACCATATAAAGCTTTTAGTTTTATCAAGGCCAATATGGAAAGCTCTCTTTTATAGATTTTTCCATGTGAACTGCTCTGTTACACAGTGAAGGGAAAGCAAAAAAGAGAGAGAAAGCGAGAGTGGCAAGTCTCAAGCCAGATTCAGACTCAGCTGCATGATATCGTTGAAATGCACCATCGTTGGCAAAATGAAATGGTTATTTCTGCTATAAGCAACTGTTTTTTCAACAACCACTGTTCCTGGTTTACACTGCTCTGCAAGCAGCTGATTGAAACTGTCCATTTAGGATTTTCTAAAAAGCTTATGCTTTAATGGAAAAGTTTAACATTTTACATTTTATGTTTTCCCCCCTGGAAGTAAGACCAAAACAACAAAGTTAGCAACCAGTTAGCTAAAGAGCCAGGTATTTTCCTTAGGTGTTGGTAAAGACCAAAATAGAGGTAACGTAAATATCCAACTCGCTTGCTAACAAGTTAGCTATCTTAACTTTATAGGGTAGTAATGTCAGTGTTGTGTTTGACGTGGTTGAAGTGGTAAAACAAACAAACAAACAAACAAACAAACAAACAAACTGTGACATCCAAAAACACAACACTGACCCATGAGATGATGTGCTAGCTACTACAACCCATGAGCTAATCAAAACTGAGGTAGCTAGTTGCCCCAAATCACATTTGATTGGAGAGCAAGGTGTCTACCCAAATTCAAGATGAGTTACAGGCAGAGAGAGAAAGCAATTTGGATACCAAAAACCACAAAAATTATTTTATTAGCTGTATTAGGTATATACGTAACAGAACAGTGAAAACAGGGACATTGGATTGGCATGTTTTGTCAGCGAGTCAGGGGGGTGTTTAGCTTAGCTTAGCATAAAGCACAGGGGTATAGGTCCAGCACCTCTGCATAAAATAACAAACTCTTAATATATGAGCTAAACACAGAATACACATTGTATAAATAAGACAGCTTTAGAGTTAGTGTATTTTTCACTTTGGGCAAAGCCAAGTTAGCTCTTTCCTCCTGCCTCTTGTCTTTATGCTAAGCTAGGCTAAATTCCCAGAAAGAAAGCAACTAAGCATATTTTTATATAAAATGTGGAGCTGTTCCTTTAAGAAATATCATATGAATTTGAACCGTATGATAAACTTCATGAAGCAAAAGTCATGGAAAGTGAATCACACAGGACCTTTAAGACGAAATGTTTGTTTGTAATGACGTGGGGGCTGAAGCTGGAGGTAAATGACATCATGATGGAGTGGCAGAAAAGCGCCCCACAGTCAGTGACATCATCATGTCCCTGGCAGTGATGTCACTGGAGCGAGGGCACACGGTCATCCTTCTTTGAGCTTTAAATAGTCCTCAGTTTTCCTTATCTCTCCTTCTCCCCTCCCTTACTCACCACCTCCCATCATTCCCTCCTCTGCTCATTTGTCCCCTTTGCCTTCTATCCTCCACATTTTTCCTCCACTCACTGGACAAGACAGCTGCATCTTATCGCTCTCCCCCTATTTGTCTCCCTCTCTCTCTTCCTTTTCCTCCCTGTCTTTCTCCCAAGTCTTTCCAGCAGAGGGAGGAGGAGGGGTGGCAGGGAGGGGGAGTTGTAAAGCGGGGGGTTCAGTGCGGCCACATCCCAGGCTTTTTGCTAGATTAATTTGCGGGGTCTCTGGCCTGCGCTGCACTGCTTACTGTACGCAGTGAAAGTCACTCAGGGATTAACGGTAGGCAGGAAGGTGAACGGCCCCCACCCACTTGCTGCCTCGGCAGAAAAAGACCCCTCCACCAAACCACCCCCACCCTCCGCCACCCTCCCTCCTTTCTCCCTCCCAAACCTAACCTCATCTCTCTTTCCTCTCTCACTCAAAACCACTTTCTCTATCTCTCATACCTCCTTCTCTCTCTCTCACAACCCTCTTTCCTTCTTTCTCTCCATCCCATCAACCCCCTCTCTAGTTAATTACTGTAATGGGCTGGCCGTCCTTGGGGGGTAGTTGGAGGGCAGGGGGTGGGACCAGAGGAGATGCTGTATGGTTCAGCTCCGTCATGCTTCTCGCCTCCAGTACAGACACACACACATGTACAAACTGTCCAAGATTCAAATGCACGGTCCTATGTACTGTAGACTCCCCTACATGCTCACTGGAGCACACACAGTCACATTCATACAGTGTCCACGTGCACATGCTGAATATGGACAAATCACACTGGCAAGTTGCTCCATAAAAGAGTACACCCATGTTACCAGAAATATGAATTTGAAAGTTATGATCCTTAAGATTTCAGTCCTGGTTGATTATGTTACTGGTGGTAACAGTAAGTGTAATTTAATGCTACAGCAAACTTGATTGATTGGTGTATCTATTTATAGTGCAACCAAACAAACATGCAATTAAAGTTTAGGTTAAGAATGTTGACTTTCGTTAGGAGACAGGAAACGAACAGCGGTCTTCAGTGTCAGAGTTGAACGTTAAAGTTGAACGTTTTATTGACCTGTACACCCAACCACAGAGTTTCTCCTACAACGTTGTCACATGACTTCCTACCTAGCTCCTGTCATAGTTGCTAAAACCACTGATGTAGCGAAGTCGATCTGAATTCCTGTGCAGGAATGGCGGACCCCGCCACAACAATGAAAACTGTTTAATAGAGCGGTCATTACAAATTGTAAATATATTAAATTCCTACTGCACAAACCATGATGACCATAAGTACTATTAAAAACTGGGTCTGATTTCAGACAGATTGTAACTTTAAGCTATACAGCATTATTTCACAGGACATACTTCACATATCTGAGCAGTTTGACTGCAAAATACAAAGTGAGAGGGGTAAGGAAGGCAGAGAAAGAGAAAGTATAAGGAATTGAGTGGGGAGATGGTTAGACAGAGTAATGGATGACAGGATGGAGAGTGATGTGTTGAGATAGATGCAGCAATATACCCAAAGTGTCCACGCGCAGGGAATGTGAGGTTTTGTGTGGGAACTTATTGGCCCAGTTTAAGGATCAGTCAGCTGAAACACTTTGGCTGAAGCTGACAGCTGTTTGAGAAATGCCAAATGGTGCTGGCAGAACACAAGCACACACACACATACACATACAGGAACACACATTTGCTTTCTATCCGTCGCTCATACGCACACACAAACTCTCAAATACCTCAGATCCCATTCAAATAGGCACAAATAATCTGCAGACACACATGCACAAGTACAGTCGTTGTGAAATACAATATTTGTAAGTGTACTGTTCAGTGCACATGAGCAAACATGCTAAACCCCTCTGATACATGTACTGTAGCCACAGACACTCATATCCAAACATACATACATACACAGAGCATAGTAACCACTGCCAGTTGCAGATGAGGGAGCATATGCTTGTGCTTACAGGAGACACTGAGCAGACATGACTTTTCTCAATCAAGCCAGTTAACTTGATCATCCATCTGGCTGACTTCAGGAAGAAATCCTTTTAACTCTTTCACTCTCTGGACTATTTATGACTTCACGGCTCTAAATCACCAAATCTGAACAGATACACAGTATTTTGCATTTAATCACTGTCAGTTCTGTCTCAGGTTTGGTTCATTTTGTTTTGCACACTGCTTAAACACATTGGAGGGAAATGATTGGAGGCATTTGTTGGAGTGGCTCCATACACAGCTCAGAGAGACTTGGACAGCGTGAGAGTATTTAATGGAGAGATTCTGAGGTTACTGAGTACACTATCGAGTTGTAATGGGGACATATCTAAAGGGCGCTGGGTCCATTTTCTAGGAAAATCTAGGCAATTTTACCTGTTCAGCCCTATTAGTAATAAAAAGCTGTGAAGCTCAAGAACTATTCTGTGAACTTCAATTAAAGTTATTGTGGCTTCATGGAAGTGTCCTGTTATTCTCCACAAGGGAAGTTAGGCCACTACAGAAAAATCTTAAGGTCACTTCTGTTCAGTTAATCAATCAGTTGATCTACAGAAAATCAATTTTCAAGCAGTAATTCCAACTTTCTAGTTTGCTTTTCAGCTGTAATGATGCTCTCAGAGCATTAGCGAGAATATTAAAATTAAAAAGCCAACATTTTTGCCAAATTGTTTATCACTTAATTTAGAAGTAAAAGTAAGTGAAGCTCAATATAAGCCCAAAATTTAAGCAGTAATCCCTAACTGTAGTGTGGGTGCTCAACTACGGCAAGTACAGTGGATCAAAGTTCATCCAGACTGTAAACTGTGGATGTTAACAGAAAACAGTTTGGGTAATAATTTTATAGTTCAGATTTATTATCTCTTCCAGATAAGCCTGGCAAACTTGTTGTAATGTGTCAAAATTAAATTGTCTTTTGCAAATCACAGTTTGCAAATGTGGAGAAGCAGACACCTGAAATCCCAACCTGCAGCTGTAATGAATTAAAACAAAAAAAAGACTGAAAATGAAGTGGTAATGAAATTAACATTCATTTTTCAATGTCAAGTTTTGCTGCTGTAGTGTTTGCTGTTGTTTTTGCGGCATTACTGATATGATCTGAATATTTTCAAATATTTAACTTGGGATTTTTGGATTGACATGACATGATCCAGATTCTGAAATTAATGAAATCTCCTTATCTGTATAGAGTATGTAGACACACGCACACATACACAGGCTCAAGATTATGATAATGCTGAAGCCTTGACCTTGTGATCACACAGCATGCTTCATTCCCATTCATGTTTGCTCATGATCATCTGGCTAGATATGCATGTATATGTGTTTGCTCACAGATTTTCTGTTTCTGTCTGTCCACGGCTATTCTCACAATTGTTTTCACAAATTTTAATGACTGTGCAACCAATTTGATCCTCTTAAGGGAAGAGAAATGACAGCTGAGAGATTTGGCATAAGAAGGGAATGGGGATGCAGAAAAAAAAAACCTGTATGAAAGTGAAAAATGCTGGATAATCAGAGAGGAGGAGGGAGAGACCATATAGCACTTCCAAATTGCTTTGGTGCCACTGCTCATTAAGATGACTGTGATGTGAATATTTACTGTTGTTTTCCTGCTACTACTACTATGCTTGCTGTGTGATGGCCTGCAGCTATCAACAGCTCAACTGTGGCATTTAGTCTCATAAACACACACACACACCCAAACGCATCGCTGCACAAACATCATACACTTCGGTTTACATGCTCTGCGCACGAGCACACGACAAGTAATAGAGTACGCCATTTACTTACCCCTTGTTGTGAGCTGGCAGCCAATTACCATCACCATAACCATTACAGTTGTGGATCATTTTCGTTTCAACCCAAAATACCACATTCATCCTCAGAAACTCTGCTTCAAGGCATTTTGCTAGCAGAGAGGAGAGATTACTGCTTTAGAAAAGCTGTTAAATTGTAGCTATAAAACACCTTTGCTTTCCTGCTTTGCTTACAGCTTTTAGACATGACTGTAAAAAGTAAAGTTACAACAGAAACTCTGCCGAATTACACTTATAATTGAAGTTTTTTTTCCCTATATGCTGGCAAGAGTGAGATGAGTGAGCTCAAGCTAGGAGGCAAGTAGCTTATCTTAGCTTAAAGACTGGAAGCAGGGGAAGCAGCTAGCCTGGTTCTGTCCAAAGTTCATGTCATATTGTTCAAAAGTATGAGCTTTTGGAGTGAGTGAGTTGGAAATGCCTAAAATAATTATTAATAAGTCACAGCTGCGATTTATGTATGTGCTAGCTAACGAACTGCTAATCTAGGCTTTTCAAATGATAACTACAAAGTTGACAAAGATGACAAAGCATGATTCTGAGCTGTAAATAGTATTGACTTAATTACGCTTGACTGGAAAGTGGGACAACAAAATTAATTTGTGTGTCCTCGCAAAACAGGTGGTGCTGGAAGCTCAGCGAGGTAGTAATGCGTTAGCTAGTGGCCTATTTAGGCACTGATTGTGGTTTCATTTAAATAATTTGAATTCTGTTATAAATGCTGTTGTGACTTTGAAAATGTATCTTTTTGTTAAGAAAAGTCAGAAATGTCCAAATCATAGGCTGTCTTCTGTACAGAACTACTGTAGCATATATAATTTGTTCTAGTGCAGACAAGATACTGGTTCCTAACATCTCATGGCCATGTGTCTGTCAGCCATACTAACTGTGAATATTTGCAGAATATTTGTTTCATCTCTCTTTGCAACTGCTGTGCTGAGCGCTGGACAAGGGGTAAAGATCAGAGGCCAGGGAGAGGTCAGCCAACCACACAGACTGTTGGCTTTCAGCTCAGAGACTAACAAGATGCTCATGTAATGTAAATGGATACATGAAACTGGTGCCCCAGGCAGAGTGAACTCAGGATTTTAAATGGACTGCTGCATAGAGTCTAATAACCAAAGGCTCAAATGGACCAAATGCATAAAGATTGTTTGTGTATTCAAACATTGCAGTCCCATTTTGCAGCACAACGCGAATATAGCTTTTCTAAATATGGTCAAAGCCGTGTTGATGTTTGGATATATTGCACTGTGACCAGGAAGCCACATTATTGCCTCTAGTTGTTTGAGGAAAAATGGAAAAACGGTGAATCATTGTCTGCTGGGAGAAGGATGGCATGTTTGTCTCGCATTGTGATTGTGTTCTCATCTTTTGTTATTTTCTCTTTTCTCTCCCGTCATAGTGGGATGTGCACCGTGATGTGCAGTGCACCTCTGGGGTTAGCTCTACAATAACAACTGTAAACATAATACGCTTACCTGGTTTAGAATATGAGTGTGTGAATCTCTATACTGTATCTACAACTGACCAAAGCAAAATTACACTGTATTTAAAGGTCTAAGAATCTATCATAATCTAAAATAATCAGAAAAACCTCAACTTCAAAGTGGAACGCTGTGATTGTAACAGTAAGAAGCCTTTCAATAATCCAATATTTTGCAAACTTAACCATCATCCCCACTTCAGGGGCCACATTTTGAAGGAAATGAGACCACTTGACTGCAAGGTCATCTGCAGTGCGGCATCTAACGAGGATTGGTGGAATTAGAACGGAGAGTAGACAGCTGGTTGTTAAAGAGTAAGAGGGACTTGTGAGACCTCTACACTGCAAAAAATATCATCTGTCATCTACTGCAGCTCTGCGGCTTGGAATTTAATTTTTATTTTGTGAAATATTCCTGCATAAAGGAAGGCAGAGTCCAGTTTTTGATCAAGAATTTATATTAATCTTAATTAAGTCTCTGGCAGAGTC
Source organism: Lates japonicus (assembly GCA_033238685.1). NCBI lineage: Eukaryota > Metazoa > Chordata > Actinopteri > Centropomidae > Lates > Lates japonicus. The sequence goes on along the minus strand of BRZM01002772.1, from coordinate 284,576 downwards.
ATATGCAATATTTACTTTCAACAAAATTCCAGAGCAATTCCTCCAAAAACCAGTGAAAGATTAAATATGAGGGTAAGCTTCTTGGTATAGTAGAAATTCAACGCTGTGTATAGTGTGCAGGTGTGTTATCAAGGCCTCTCATGGGACATAACCAAGACATCTGTTAATGATGGACAGGTGAAAGCCACAGAGACGTGAAGAGAAGAGATCAGGGGGCATCAGTCAGTGTGAGTTTCAGAGAAATGTCTTCACTGACATGCCAACATCCTTATTATTTTCTCCTCCTCCTGCTACTCTCAGATTTTTTCTTTTTAAAAAAGGACTTAGAGATTTTCATATCTGTACACAAAACTGCTCTCAATACGTGGTTTAAAGCTGCTATTATCAATATTTTCACATTAACAATGAGTCAAATGACTATGTGTAAGTTGAAAGAGGTCCCTCTTAGTGATAAATCAGCAGATAATTATCAACCGGTTCTGCAGTTCTTCTCAGTTCTATGGAGCGTTTTAGCATCTTTCAGCTAATTGTTTTGGTCTCATGGCCCGCAAGATTACCAATGTGGTTCACTCTCACTGCTCTCATGAGTGTAGTTTTCAGGTTTCAGGGAAAACACAGACAAAGTTGGCACTTAGCAAAGGAGACACACGCTCAGTTTGTTAGGAACACCTAGCTAAAAGTAATGCAGACTAACACTAGAGTCCTGCAATACATCCTCCCTTCATGAAGGTTACAATGTTGGATTTTTAGTGAGGAGGTATTGACTGAACCATATGACTATTTTGGCTGTAATTTGTGGACACCGCTCAACAGTACCATAGACTCCACAATGTTAATGCAGTTTAATCAACACCAGGTTATTATACACAATGTTAGACTATTTTCACTGGTGTTTCTCAAGGATATTTGTTGAGTTGTTTTTTTTTTACTATGTTTACAGTAGCTAAACCTTATCTTGTACTTCTAGATTAGTAATCCTAGATTCATCCCTGCACCCATGGCCTTTCAAGTCCCAGAGTCCATCGGCATTAATAATTACAACACATAAACATAGTGCGAGTCCTGTGAAAGCCACTCCATGGCCAAGAGAGCTTGGTTCAATTATTCATATCACACACATGTGGATGGCAGGGGAATAATGTCAAAGAATAAGGAAGGGTTAGAAAATTTAACAACAACTTTGCTTGTGCAGAGACGTCAGCTTCTTAGCAAGCATTGAATTTAGTCAGATAATTGCGCAAGACAGTGGGTTGCAAATCAATTCTTCAGTCTATTTATGGGTTCTGCAGGTGCAAGTTGCTGGCTCAAGTGTTCATCCGTGGCTTTAGGCGATGTAAATGGGTATAGATTAGAATTTTTTGAGCAGGCAACTCGAATAGAATTTCTGTAAACTCAATACAACTCAATAAATGTCATATTTCAGAACAGGCAGTCTGACAGTTATATCAAATGGGGTATTGAGTTCTGCTCCCAACTTAAACTAGTGGAATGTCTGGAGCTGCAGGGTCTGTTAGCTTAAAACCACCACAGACACTCGATGTGACAGAGCAGAATGACTTACTTTGTTGAGTAGGAAAGACACACTGACAGGGTTATGAGGTGTGTATTTTCATGGCAGTGTTATATGTTTGTGTACAGTGGTCTTTATGTGTGACACAGAACTGTCACAGGAGGCTGAGCAATGCACTCTTGGTGACCTTCTAACCCTGAAAAGATCCTCTCAGCCAAACCAGAGGTGTTTGTGTTTTCCGGGTGTGTGTATGTGTGTGTGTGTGTGAGAAGAAGAAATCGAGCCGCTCTCCATGACTCGCTCCGCCTCGCGATCACGCTTGCGTTCACGCACTCCAGATGTCAAGCCGGTTTCACACACCAGTAGACACACTGTTGCTACACCTTCTCTTCCCTCACGTTTCACCCTCTCCCATCATGTCACACCTTTTCGTCCGCTGCTCTCCCCCCTTTTTCTCAGCCCTTCTCTCTTGTTTACTCGGTCTTCCATCACTCCTCTTAACACCTCTTCACCCCTCCTGCCGCTCCCTCTGCTTCTCTCTCCATCATCCCAACCTTTTTTCACCTTTTTTCTCCCGCTCTGTCTCACAACATCTCACACAATCTTGGAGGATTTCCAGAGTAAACAATACCAATTTAATTCCATCAGAAAATTGTCAACAAGGACACAGGTGCTGCTGGAATTGCTTCTGTCTGACTGTGTCTTTGTGTGCAAGATGTGTGCGCACATAACTTTAAAATCATGTAAAAATCAATCAAGTTTCTACTTTCCGCGCACAGGAGAAGAACACAGCAAAACGCCAGACACAAAGCTGCCCACTGCTGCAGAATTCTGAACCACAGCACACGCTGTATTGTATTTTTACGCTTATATTAATGGCCCCGCCACGTTTGCCAACATCTTATCAAAAACAAAGTCGGCATCAACCCAACATAGAATTTGGCTCGATTCAGGTTGGCGCAGTGGCCAACCAGAAATCCCAAATCCCCTTGGATAAACACTGGCTTATCTTTAAAAACACTGGCATTGTGCAGAATTCTCTGCAATGTCCTTTATATCTTGATCCCAAGGTCTTCAGCCCACGTCTGCTGCAGGAACAGTTTTTCATTAGTTTGGATTTGGAAAAAGGTTTGTGTCGTCGTGTGACAGGTGTCAGTTTGCCCAGCGTGCTTGAGATTAGTTTTGTTAACTAACTAGCTAGCTAACACTAAAGCTATATAAAGTTAGCTAGCCAACAACTACAGCCGGACTAACTTCCTCAGATGTGAGGTTTCTTCAAATGATAGAACGGATAGAAAGACTCATACGCCACCTTCCGTGGTGTAGTCAAATAAGTTTTTGGTGTGTTTGTTGAGTCCCATAAGTTGGCAATAAAACATGCAGACAAAAATATGACTGACTTCACTCTTAGCATTAGCTGTGTTGCTAATTTGGTCTATCTCACATTTCGTGCTGGGCATGCAGCATAAAGTGGATTTTTTGAGCTGTTTTGCTCTGAGCCACTATGGAAGTGATGAGAATGAATAAAAACTGTGAAGTTGAGGCTGTAAAACCAAAATACTAACCTCAAGGACCTTAAAATGCTAAAGACTAAATTTAACTAAAATGTCTGAGCTGAGGGAGCTGAGGAGTTGGGTGATAATTCACTGTGGAATCATTACTACAAGCAACAGAAGTTTTCATGATCCATATAGAAACATTGATTATAACCTCGTGAAATATTCCCTGAATGTGAGTCATGGCTCGCCCTTTGTAGCAGAAACAGGGGCCTTCTCAGGCCATGGACGGGGCCAGTCCCAACTGTCCTGTCTGCCGCTGAAATGAGGGACAAATGAAGAGTTTGCCATGGACCAGTGAGCAGTACACCTCTCTCTATCTGTTTCCTTCCCGTGCACACAGAGGGCTGGAGTCAGGGCCAGAGTGTGAGTCAGAGAATCACCCCTGAGATTTGAGCCATCCTTGTTTTTGTATGAATGGGCAGCCACACAGGAGCTGTCTTCATTTTTCACTCATCACAGGGTTCACCACGGCACGGTGACCCACATCACCCACTGGACCTTAGGGTGCTTTAACACTAGTACTTTTCTGAGATACGTGGTGATTTATGTCTACAGACTTCAGATTTAAAACAGATTGTTGATGCAGCTAGCTTATGTACACAACAACCTGAACTACTTCTGATAAAAACTGAGTCTCACAATTAGAATAAAGTGCAGTACAAACTCATGTATTACTATAGTTTAACATTCTGGTAAATGCACTTATTTGCTGTCTTGCGGAGAGTTAGGCAAGATAATTGATACCAGTCTCATGCTTGTTTTGGTAAATATGAAGCTACCACCAGTAGCCAGTTAGCTTAGCAAAAAGACTGGAAACAATCTGAAATTTGTGATTTTTATTCTTCTATTTTTGTGCGGTTCAAACAAAATGTATTATGTTATTTAGTAAGCTGTAGAGTTGTTAGTATACATCTTTTGTGACATTTGAATGGAAAACAGCTAGCTGTTTCCCTGTTTCTAATTAGCATGCTTAGGTAGGCTAACTGACTGTTGCCTTTAGCATAATATGACTGGTATCAATGTTCTGATGGTCTTAAGTATAATTCCTGAAATGTTAGACATTCCTTTGTTCCAAGGTCTTTCCAGTCAAGGAAGTTAACTTACATCTTTATTGGCTAAGATCACATTAATTTTTGTTTATTTTTGTGCATGGGGAAAACTTTAACTGTGACAGCCAATAAACATTATGATGTGATCTATTTTTTCAGCATCTTAACATTTAATCTTTATGAGGATTCAGCTGTGCTTAGATCTAAATTACTGTGATGCAGTACGGTGTATATGATTGCCTAAATGAGTAAACAAGAGCCTGGATAATTAAACCTGCCTTGAATTAAAAATAATCAGCCATACAGGCTCACATAAGTAATTTGGGCCTCCAGTTTCTCCACTTTTATACTAACAGGCAACTTACTGACAATTTACTGACAAAATTGTGAGGTGTTAGTGTGGAAAAAAAGAAGTATTTGTTTCTCCCAGATGTGACTGCAATGGTCTGATAACTGTCAGGATGAGCTGCGACAGCGCATATGTTCATTCACGACTGTTTTCACGTGTCAATCACATCAGACTGTTTTACCTTGACAGCTAAAAGTACGAAAGTTTTGACTGATGAAGGTGGCAAGGATTCCTGCAAAAAAAAAAAGAGTGCTCTGAACGAAGAGGAGGCAGATGATGAAATGAATGATGAAACAGATGAGGTTTTAATCAGAATCTCTTTATGCTGGCACTCTGTGGGAATTCTTCACCTCATCAGCCCTCGGTATCCTCCCGCCGCTGGACATCGGGGCAACCTCCCAGAGTGCCTTGCTGCGTGGCCTTTTCAATAATGTAGAGGGGGAGAGAAGGGAGATAAAAATGAGAGAGGAAACGATTTCCCGGCACTGTGGGAGCCCCCTCTGTGACATTTACCTCCAGCAAAACCCTGTGTGTGTGTGTGTTTTGATAGCCTATACTTGAACTAATGATACCCCTAGCACACTCACGAATAAAACTCTCCTGCTAGTGATACCGTATCACTGAATCACTGAGGGAAGAATGAAGAAAAGTGGGAGATGGGAGAGAGAAGTATGACACGGCGAGGAACAATAGAAGATCAGGAAGAAAGGTTAATGAGCGAAATTGGTTTTGTCAGAGAGAGCAGTGAGCCAGTCATCCTATTTAATCCATCAACTCCACCTGTTACCATATCTTCGTCATTAACCGTCCCCTATTTTGCAGCGCTGGGTGGTCTCCTCTGTCTCTGCGGGGAATTTCACACCTGGACACATGGCATCCTCATTACCCCCTCTCACGTCATCAGGGCCTGCAGAATGTCACGCAGCTGGGCGGGAGGCTCTGAAGACAGATGAAAAGAAAAAAAAAAGCTAGGTAGATATTTGTTAAAAAGACAGGCGCACTACATCACGCCTGCAATTTGTAACCGACTCAGAGTTGTCAGGCAGACACATTAGTTGAAAACATTTATGCGTGAGTCTATTCAGGAGCTGTTCTAGGTACTTTCAGTCATATCACATAGTCCCTCCAGCTAATGTGGAAATGTGTTTCCTGTCTCTAGGCACTTTAAGACTTGACATGCACACTGGCATGTACTGTAAGTTGAGTTCGAGTCCATTCTTGGCCTTGGAAACAGCCAGTTAGGTAAACACTTAAAAGTTAATTTATTGCCGTTCTAGGCTTTTGATATATAGTCCCATGGTTTCTTTTCTTAACGCTTCTTAGATTTACCATAGAATTCCTTGTAAACTTTTGAAACATAAGGTCATTTAATATGTGGTTTGACTCCAGATTAGCTATTAAATGGTCCTTGGTGAGATTTTTTCTCAACTGCTTTCAGAATTTCTACATTAAACTATACAGTAGATGTGTTATCATATCACAGTTTTCCATTTAAAGTCATACATACAGTATGAAAATATATAAAAGAGACACAATCATGCACATATCTCAGGTTTTCCAGCACGCCAAAACTTGCAGGAGATATTATGGAATGACCAATCTTTATATTTTATACTGTATGTGAAACTTTAAATGGAAGAAAAACAACGATATGAATACACATCTACTATGTTCAATAATGAGGAAATTCTGAAAGCAGTTGAAAAAATCCTGAGACCATTTAATAACTGTCTGGAGCTTTCAAGCACCTGTTGTTCAAAGAGATTTACAGGGCTGTGAGCTCTGCCGGCGTGAAAGAGAGGCACAGACTACCTGACCAAAGCTTCAGGCTGAGCACTAAAGTGGCTGCCCGTCCTTTAACCATATTTCTGGGCAGAATGAACTCAATTCAACTTGATACATACTGGTAACCTGTCGTCGCAAAGAATAACTCAAAATAGAAACACATTTCGCGCGGCTGGGTCATGGGCTGAGCGCAGGACGGCTCACGGCCGGGCGGGCAGATGTGGTGGCGCTCTGACGTTCACTGGCACTGCTGCGTCTGGTCTTCAGGCTGTCGCTCCGGCTGCGTGTTTCTGCGGGCTGAGCTGACGCGAGGGGTGGTGCATCGTCCAGGTCGGTGAGCTCCCCGCGAGGACAGAGGAGACCTGGCGCACTGTGGGGTTAATGGGCGTGTGACGTGGCTGGTGGGTGATGGATGAGCAGGATGATCGCTCTGTGGTGCGGGCAGGCACTCTCGGCGTGTTTCTCTTTCGATCTTCTGTTCTCGTGTCGCCGCTATCTCCCGCACCGTTCTTTCCTTCGATCAGCCGATTCCAAGGGACCCGTGTCTTTAACGGGGTTGATAACACTCGGAATGTATTAGCAGAGAGGGTATCGTTGACAATCAACCGCGCACACCTGGTGCTGAATTGAAATGCGGGGGCTCACGGCGCCGTGTTCCTCTCGCCTCTCCCTCTGAAAGGCCGCGCAGCTGAGCCGCTGGTCCCGGTGGGAATACCGAGGGCGCGATGATGAAAGTACAGGCTCTGGCGTTCTGATGAAACCTCATCTCTTCATTCATCATCTGCCTGTCGTTCAAACTTCTTTTTGCGGGGAGATCACTGCCGCCTTCATCGTCAAAACATGCACCAGCTGTCGGGGTGCGGTGTGGCACGTGGCTGGTGGGCGAACAATTTGCTTAATAGCTGTCACCCTGCGTCGGCGGTTATCCGAACCATGCGATCACATCTGGAGAAACAAATAGCACTGGCTGCGTCGATAAATTGATCGATGAACGCGATAATAAAGTGGAGAAACGGAGGCCCAAATACTGTGTGACAATGACTGATGCAATTCAGGCAGGTTTAATTGTCGAATGTTACTCGTTGGTACGTCATGCGCCGTGCTGCGTCGCGGCTGGTGGTCTGGCTGTGAATCATAGTGAGTGGACTCTTCAATAGATCGCACGCCAATATGTTGTTAGCTGTCACGGTCAAGACACTACATGCGCAAAATAAACAAGGTAATGTGATCTTGGCAATGAATGTGATTAACTCGCCCGACTGAAAGAACAACGAAATCGAAGGAATGGATGGCGACTGGGGTATTTAAAGACCATCGGTGATGATACCAGTCACGTGAGGGAACGGTCGGTTAACTGGCCAACGTGTGATGAAAACGGAAACGGCTGTTTTCCACTTCAGGTAACGACAAAGATGTGTCTGCAGCTGCCGTAACATGTGCATTTTGTTTGGTGGCGGCAGAAGAATAAAAATCACAGAATTCGGGTGTTTCGGTCTTTTGCTGACTAACTGACTGCTGATGACAACTCGCCATTACCAAAACAACGTGAACTGTGTCAGTGTCTTGCCCACCAACTCGCTCGCCGGTTTCGCTGAAATGAAATGCGTTGCCGGGGAATGTTGAAACGCAGTAACCGTGGTTGTACTGCACTATTCGGTGGCGGACTCATTTATCAAGTAGTTCGGGTGTTGTGTAACTGGCATCAACAATCTGTTTTAATCTGAAGTCTCGAACACTGCGTGTCTCGAAGGCTGCTGACCAAAACCTGGGTCAGTGGATGGTGCCCGTGAGCAGATGGTGAGAAAATGAGACGGCTCGTGTGGCTGCCGGTCATCTGGTGGGATGAGCTCAAATCTCAGGGGTGACTCTGGCCTGACTCCAGCCTCTGTGCGCGGGAAGAAACAGACAGGAAGGTGTGCTATTTCACTGATCCGGCAAACTCTTGGTGTCCCTCATTCGGCGACGGGCTGGACGGTTGAGGACGGCCGTCCGTGGCCTGAGGCCTGTTTGAAAGGCGACCACGCCAACTCATTCAGGGCCTTTCGGGGTTATAATCAATGGGCTGTGGATCATGAAAACTTCTGTTTGTGTGTTCCGCGATGGTCAACTCATCGCTCAGCTCGGTTACCAGATTAGATTGTTCCTCGCCTATTTCGCCCGAGTTCAGTATTTTGGTTTACAACCTCGGCTTCACGGGCCCTGTTCGTTCTCATCGCACTTCCGTAATTGACTTTCCGGAAACGAACAACTCAAATCACTTTCGCTGCATGCCAACGCGAAACGTGAATGAACCAGGTGCTGGCGCACGGCAGCTGGAGTGAAGTCGTCATGTTTGTGCTGCATGTTTTATTAGCGGCATGGACTCGGCAAACACCAAGCATTTGTGCGCCACGGTGGCGTGTGGTCTTTCTGTCGTTCATCGACTGACCATCTGAGGAAGTTAATCGACTGTGAATGACTGGCCAACTTATGTAACGGTGACCAGCGCAACTGGTTAACAAGGCAATCTCGCTGGCAAACATTTACCTGTCGCAAGCGACGCTGACTCTTTCCGTCAAGCAATGAAAACTGTTCTGCGACCTGAGCTGTGAACGCTGGGTCAGGCTGTAAAGAGACGTGCGAAATTCTGCACAATGCCGGTATTTGAATAAGCCGATGTTTATCGAAGGGCCGGTTCCTGGGCGGCCACTGCGCCAGCCTGATAAACCAATCCTGTTGAGTTGATAACGTTTTGTTTGACAGATGTTGACGCGACAGCGTACTCTGAAGCGTGAAAATACCGTACGGCGTGTGCTGTGATTCAAATTCTGCGTGATGGGCAATCTGGCGTTTATGTGTTCTGTTGTGTGGTGAGGCAGTTGACACACATGATTTTGAATGGCACATCTTGCTGGTGAGCGAACTGTGTTGGTGGATGGTTGCTGGAGTCACTCGGGCGGACGAGACAGGCGGAGGAAGGGCGGGACGATGGAGGGAGAAACGAGGGCGGTGAGGGTGAGAGGAATGGAGTGATGGAGACGGTGAGGCTGAGGGGCTGAGGGGAGGCGCGGCGGACAGGCTGACGGGCGCCGATGGGAGGTGGCGACGGTGTGGCGGTGTGTCTGCTGGTGTGGTGGCCTCTGGGTGCGTGAGCACCAGGCGACGGTCGCGGCGGGCGGTGAGGCGGCTGTTTGTGGCACACTGCCACACACACCCGGCCTGGCACAGATCTTTCGAGATGGCTCAGTCGTGCCTCAGCCCTCTGTGAACGATTCTGTGTCTTATGGTTCGCATGCACAGGCATGTTGCTGTAAATGACCTCATCAGCCTGATCGGTCTTTCTGCTCGGCAAGTGGTGCAGTGCGTCGGTGATGGTTTTGGCTGCGGCTGATCCGCTGGTTGGGGCGGAACGATCAATGCCCGTTTGATGTAACGTCACGGACACTGATGCCGAAATATTGTTTATTGAGGATTGTATTGGTTAAAATTCTGTTGATTGCCTGCTCGAATTCAATCTGCCGCCATTGCGCCGTAAAGCCGGATGTTGCCAGGCGGCAGCACCTGGAGAACCCGTAAATGAACTGAAGGGGTGATTTTGCAACCCGCTGTCTGCGCGATTATCGACGGGTCGGCACGGCAAGCGGCGTTCTGCAAACGAGTTGACGTTGAGGCCTGATCGCTCGCGACGCGACGTTATTCCTGCCGTCACGTAATGTGTGATATGGTGACCATCGGCACCGTGGAAGTGGCTCACAGGAACTTACACTATGTTTATGTGTTATGATGTGGTAGATGGACTCTGGGACGAGGCCGTAGTGCGAGATGGTCTGGGATGCCCAATCTGGAAGTGCAAGATGAGTTTATTGAAGCATGGTGAAAAGGCAACCAGCAAATGTCATGAGGCTGCCGGTGAGAGTGGTCTGGCGGCCAGTGTGACAACCTGGTGTTGATTAGGCTGCATTGGCGGTGTGGTCTATGTTGTTGAGCGATCCTGGTGGCAAAATAATCCATGTGGTCAGTCGATATCGCCGCTAAAAATCCCGGCATTATGGCTGAAGGCGAGACAGTGGTGGTCTGCGTACTGGCGTTCTGGCTGTGAGCGTGTCGCGCCGGGGTGCCAACTGTCTGTTTCCTGAGAGCGAAACTTCGCTCATGGTGAGTGTGCGATGAGCCGCGGAACAAAAACAGCCAGCTGAAAGGCGCTTCCATAAACGAGAAAGAGGCTGCACGAAACGGTGACAATGTCTGCTGATTCTCACCAAGAAGGCACTCAACACGCCAGTCATTGTTTCATTGATAATAATAATATTGATAATAACGCTTTCTTTCAATATTGAGCTTTCAGTTTGATAAACGGATAATCTCTAGGTCCACGAGAAGGTCGAGGTGGCGGAGGCTGACAGGATGTTGGCATGTCGGTGACCTCTGAGACTGCGCGACCAGTGCTGATCTCTGTTCAGGTCTGTGGCTCACCTGCCGTCGTGCAGATGTGGTTATGTCCCGTGAACGCGATGTGCCGCCTGCGCGCCACGGTGGCCCTCATGATCTTTCGCGGTTTTGGGAGGAATTCTTCTGGGCCCTGATGATAAATATTGCATGTGTTCTCTGCCAGAGACAATTGGTTAATAAGTTGTGATCAAAAAACAGACTCTCGCTATGCGGGGTGTTCACAAATAGGTGGAAGTTGAGCGCAGGCGATGACGGATGATGTTTTGCGGTGTGAAGACCTCCGCAAGTCCGCCGCTGGCAACCGGCTGATACTCCGTTCTGGTCACCAGTCTCGTTAGATGCTACACTGAAACTGCTGCGGTGATGATGTCGGCCCTGGTGGGGATGACAGTTAGTTGCAAAATATTGAGCTTTGATGATTTCTGATATAACAATACATATTG
>BRZM01002772.1:233843-264885 GCA_033238685.1 Lates japonicus | reverse complement strand
CAAACCTCTGTCTGAGCGTCCAAACGAACCCAATAAGCCAGAGAACCAAGAACCAACCAGCCTGACACCCAGCCCGCCTCAACTGACATTCCAAACTCACCTTCTGGCATTTCAGCAATCACTGCAAACTGACCTTTCGTATCCACCACTGGCTGAGCATCATCTTCCCGCTGAATGAATTGGAACCCTGAAATAATAAACTGGGCACTGAAGCGTGCTGGTCTGAACAAACGGCTTGATGCGTCGCAGCGAATTACTGTGGCCCAGCCAGGCCTGAATGTTCGCTGAAAGGTTCGAAATGAATGAAGGAATGGCACCGCGTTAGACATTCTGAACTTAATGCGTACAGCGTACCGCCATACCAGAAGATATCACGACCATACATTCTGAGGCCTGAACGGAAAAGACCCAGCCCCCAGCGCCCAAACCTCGTGTTCACCGCTTCTACAGGCACCGCCCTTCATCTCCCACCTGACCACCGCTGACGAGGATGAAGAACTGATCAAGGACACCCCTGGAAGAAATGAAGGTTATATATCTTCCCGCAGAGACTTCGGCCGAACGATCGTCGGTCAGGCGATCATTGCGCGATGGCTGTTCTACCGTCTTTACGGCGCGATGGCACGTACCTCGCATTAAACGAAGCGTACAATATCAGATTACGCAAGCGCGCACCCGAGGCGGGCAGGGAGATACAAAGAGAAAGACCGCAGAAGAAAAGAGCGCCAACCCGTGATCTCATCCCCGGCCCGCCCACCACCATGGCAGACGTGAGCGGAACTGACGGAAGGTTCGAGAGGGGCGAACCAGATCTTACCAGCGTCAACTGTTACGCCCGACGACACAATGTACGAAGTAAAGAAAAATACCACGTCAAACGCACGAACAGGAAGGCGAACAGCGGAACGCGCACACGCTGCGCGTACCGCCAGAGGCCAGCAGACCGACCGCAGGGCGCAACACCCAGCCTCTACACAGTCTGCCAGGAGCAATGATGACAATACCACCAATCTAAAACGAGCAGAGAAATGATCAACGTGAAAAGGCCTTTGCATTGCCTGATGGCTGATTTGAAATTGCACTGATTAGTAGTCTAACAGGAGGAGGTTGCCGGTTGGGAGAAGAAGGCGAAGGGAAACGCGCAACAAAGACTTTACAAAATACGGTAGAATGAAAACCGCGTCAACAAATGGACTGGTGCCTGAATGCACCCTGGCACTTTCAGAGACAAGAAGTGAGGGGCAGCGATTCACAAAATGGCGTCGAATCAAAGCACCGGCATGTTGTAAATATGTTCTTCACACAACCGCCACCGTCCGCAATGTCATTTGGGTGACCGGTTTAGCGCCCATTCCTTCGCGGCGCACCGGGCGCAACCACAAGATTGGAAGAACCGGAGCCTGAGAGCGAACGTCCAGACACCATTCAACCAAAGGCATACCTGGAGCAGGCAGGAATGAAGACGAGGCACGCGATAACAGACACCTGAGCGGACAGAAGATGATCTGACCGCGTTGTTTATGTTGATCAGGGTGGCTGCAATAAATAAACCAAAGAACCAATGGAACGGCGACGGCAGCCTGGACGGTCACAGGCGGGAAGAGAAAGAATCTGCGCGTCTGACTTTGATTTAGACCAGACCAGTACTTTTCCCGCAACACACCAACGCGGAATGACATTGCAACCAAGCGCGATTCAGCATGGATTTCATGATTGAAATTAAATTTACGTTTTGCATGTTATCTCGAATCGTATTTTGGCAGTTTGAGAAGACGAACAGTGGTTATAAATTGATAGGTTACATTACTTTACCAGGGGCGGGACACATTGACTGATCAACCACGAGATGAGGTGTGGTGGTTAGTGGGCGCTGGCGTGGCGTTATACCTGTTCCTGAAGTAAGTACCCAGAGGTGGCGAGGGCCCTGTACGGGTAAAGCAGTATGGCATTTTCCGGCACTGCGCGCCGGAGCATTGCCTGTTCTGGTAGGAGGTAAGCCGTTATATTGTTCAAATTAAGGCCTGAAGGTGCTGGCGCTTCAGCAGGCGTTGGTGTGTGGTGTCGGCCCGCGCCACCTTGAGCAGGGCCCGCGCCCATGGGGCGGGCGTTACCGCAGTTTTGGGTTTCTGCTATTGACCATACACCTGTAATACCAATACCAGGCAGATGGATCAAAACCGGTAACTGTTTCCCGGCGCTTGCTGAATGTGTGCTCAGCTATTCAGTGGAGTAAAGTACTATAAGCGCGAAAAGGCGGGATGTGGAGCAGAAGCAGGCCAAAATGAGTGAGCCGCACGACTACGTTAGCCAACACAGGTCCCTGTGGAAGCACAATGTACGCACAGGTCAATGGTTTGATAGATACAGGTCGGCCAGGAAGGAAATACCTGTTCTGCGCCTAAAAGATGAAAGAAAATGTAACAATAAGGTGTGATGTACGGGCAGCACAGAACGAAGGCAATACAACCAGAGAGATGACCAGAGGTCTCAACGCCCACGAAACACCACGTCAGATTTGGTACTACCGAGTTGACAGCACACCACATCCCTGCACCCAAGAAGATACATACCAGAGAGAGATTGGAGAGGCGAAAGAAAAGAGCTCTGACTGAAGAGACATGTTGCAGGCTAGAAGGAGCAAGAAGAAGGAGCTGCTAGGCTGGATTTTAACCTGTGATAAGTGTGCTGCAACAGCAAGAAAAGGTGTCTGAAGCAAGATGCTTAACAGTCTGTTTTAGACATTGAGGTTATCTGAAAATTTCAGAACCTGACCATAGTTTCAATTCATGACATTTATAGTAGCCCATTTCGGCAGGCTATACGTTTCGCTGTTTCATCCGGTGATAGCGTGTTACAGTGTGGCCAGCGGCTGCAGCATGTTGTACTACATGAATTAGATCTCTATAGTCGTTAAATATATGAATCGGGAAATGAGCTGACTACCACACACCAGCCGCCTTAAAGTCTGTAGAATTGTTGAGCCACATTGCACAGACGAATACGAAAACTGGAAACAAGAGAAACTGCTACATGGGTTTTGTACGGTTGTTTTATTGATTTATATCCATCAAATAATAAGGCAAATATAACTGCAAACTGCCACTTTGCTTTTATTTTGCTGTGAATTTTATCAAATGGTTAATTAGCTTCTAGTGTATATGGAGGCGGTTTGACCACCAAAACTTTGTGTCTATGCCACCATTAATGCTGCGCTGCTTAGCGCCGGTTCTAGGCTTGCAGTCGGCATTTACTGGATTAAAATGTAATGAATCAATGCAACTCTTGGTAAGAAAGTGAATGAGCTTATTTCCCAAAATGTCAAACCAGTCTGTTAAATGAGGTCATATTTCCACAGCTAAAGATGATTAATGCTATTAATGTAATATTTAAAGCTAAAATTCGACCCTTAAATTTTCACCTGCAAAACTTCTAAAACAAAATCAATATTCACTTTGGATGATTTGGGCTTGTAGGAAAATGCACATCATTAGAGCCTAATAGATATATATTTTTTAAAGTGTTCCTTTTGGAGTTAATGGATGTTTCACAGGTTAATAATAATGTCTTTGGTACAAGAGTGGGGTCATGAGCTTGGACCTCACGTTTCTTCAGCCATCACTTATTTCTATCTGTTTTTATGTTTTAGGTTTAAGGCTGGACCACTACGTCTTCTAAAGGTCTTCCTGATGTGGCAGATGTGGAATTAGAGCACTATGTTGGAGCCTTCAGAGCCCAGCCAGGAGATTGCAGAGTGGCTGTCCGCCCTCCGCCTGTCTCAGTATACCTCATGTTTCCGAAAGGGAGGATACCAAGCTCTGGAAGACTGCAAGGACCTCACTGATGAGCGCCTCCTGGAGCTTAAAGTGCTCCCAACGGGCCATCGGAGGCGCATCCTCCGCAGTTTGGAAGCTCTAGGGGTGAAGCCTCAGAGCGGCGGAGAGGATGAAGAAGAAGAAGAGGGAGGAGTAAAGAACGGGAGGCGCCAGAGGAAGCCGGTGCCACACCCGAGACATATCTTCTTAAAGGACAGAAAGAGGGGGACTTCATGTCAGCACCATCAGCCAAAGGAGAGGAGGGAGCATGACTCGGAGGGGAGTCACACTTTGCCTCCAGGGGCAAGACTGGGAACAGAAACTGAGGACAGATACGTCCGGCCGCCCCAACCGGCCCCACGCGATCCCCAGAACATCCGTACAAGCACGTCTGCACATACCTGCATCCCTCCATCTGTGACCTCCAGCAGCAGCAGTGAGTCCCTCTGCATTTCAGAAATGCCTTCAGACTGGGAGATTTCCTCAGAGGACCCCTCGCTGTCCAGCACCGACTCTTTCCCCTGTTCTGCTGAAATACCCCACCCAACGGTGACTGAGGACCATGGGGGTCTTCAATGTGAAATGGTGGAAAACTCCATCTATGAGGCACAGCCCTGTTTTAAGGCTTCTGCAGGTCCACGTCTCACTCGCTCCTACAGGCTGAGGCACCGGCCCGTTCCTGAAATCCCGACTCAGATCTTATCGCCATTGCTGGACAGGTAAAGAGGCTGGTTTAAGTTAAAAGACTTCACTTTCTTGCATATTTATGGGGCATAGTTTGACATTTTGAGAAAAAGACTTTTTCACTTTTTTGCCGAGAGTTAGGTGAGAAGATGGATACCACACGACTGGTAAATGTGAAGCAGCTACGAGCTGCTGGTTTGCTTAGCTCAGCATAGAGACAAAGCTAGCTTGGTTTTGTTCAACGGTAACATAAAACAGTGACGAGCAAAAACCATCAATATGAAGCAGGTGTGTCTGATTTTGCCAAAATGAAAATGTTAATTTCCAAATCTTTCAGTCCCTGGGCAGGTTGAATGTTAAAAGAAACAACTATACAAAAAGCAGGCAAATAATATCAAAGCACAGCGTAAACGAGGAGTAAAAACAACTGTACAGAGTCAGGCTAGCTGTTTCCCCCTGTTGCTAGTCTTTCAGCGCTTAGCTAAGCTAACCGACTGCTGGTTCTGGCTTTATATTTAAAGATAAAGATTGATGTTAAAGATATGAGAGTGGTAGCAATATTCTCACCCTGTGTTACCTCTCAGCAAAGTAGTGAGTAAGTGTATTTTGTTACCTTTGGACAGAGCCAAGCTAGCTTGATTTTCTGTTTCTAGTTCTTCTGCTAAGGTAAGCTAACTGGTTTCTGGCTGTAGCTTCATATTTACTGTGCAGACATGTTGGTGTTTTTACACTTTGGTTTATGTCAGGATTAAAAGTTAATGTGTCAATTAAGTGAGTTTAAGAGGTGCTGGACAGTAGATTTACATTTGGACAGAGCTATTGTCCCGTTTTCAGTCTTTATGCTAAGTTGTTCTAACTGGCTGCTAGTTTTAGCTTCTTTGTCACACAGATATTATAGTAGTATTGATCCTCTCACCTAACTCTTGGCTAGAAAGTGAATATGTGTGTAAAGTTTGACTTTATAAGAGTTTATGTGCAGTTTCTGAGAACTCCTCAAACGAGTTAGAAGAGCAAGGTGAAAAGCACCTGGAGAGTGCTTCCATGGCATGAATGAATTTGAAAACAAGACTCTCTCACTTTGCATTCAGATATACCTACACTGATGGAGAACCTGAGGCCTTTAATTTCATATGCAGTTCTCCATTCTACACACATCACTACCCTTCACACATTGTTGAACTTTTGAACCATGAAACTAACTTTCAGAGTTCCACATCTCTATTTGGAAAGGCCTTTACGTCTACCTGACGTTACCTGTTTTTACCCACGTGCTGAATTGGTCGTTCTAATCCACTTATTTCTCTCCCTCCTCCTCCACAGGAGCACACTGCCAGCGCAAGCAACCAGCCCTGAACACCTAACTGGCTGCGAAGGTCCCACCGGTGCAAACGGCATACAGAAAGGTACACGCAGTCTTTCAGCTGCATCCGCTTCATCTCCGCCATGAATATTTCATTCGGCAGTAGAGTCAGCGGTGCTGTTGTTTGCCCGGATGAAAGGAGGGAGAAGAGACGAGGGTAGTGCGTGTGTGGGGGTGGGGTGGGGCGGCGTTCGGCGGCAGTGTGGTGGGAAACGGTGTCGCCCTCGTTTCAAGCGCTCGTCTCACAGGGAATATGCTCTCTCACATCTTGTCCCTCAGCAAGACCCTGGTGTGTATTCCTGTCGCCCGGCTCTCCAAAGTTTTTTAGAAGTTGTTTAACTTTGCTAACAACACACAGGCTTGTAGTACAACCAGTACAAATACTGCTGTATACCCCAGCTGTATTTACTGGGCTTAGTCGACCCTCATGTCTCATCTGATGCGATACTACGTGAGCTGCTTTCTGTGCCGAGGTAGACACGTTCTCCTAGGATTATATGATGCATTTCGGTGACGACAGTCTGTATGAATGCGTAGTTAACACCGGTGAAGACGTCACTCATTTTGAGATAATATTTGACCAGATTATGACATTATTTCTCGCTAAGTATCAACACATTTCTGTCCATTTTCCCCACTTATTCCCCCACTCATGCCTCCGCTGGCGTCCCCCTCCTTCCACGTTCAGTTTACCTTCACCGCCGCGGTCTCTCAGTAGGCCCTGTTTTGCCAACTTTTCCTCTGTATGGAACAAGACAGGGAGTGAGACTAGAGAGAAAGGCGAGACAGTGAAGTGGGTTGGGAGGAAGGAAGAGGAGATGGATGCAAAACAGGCTGAGAGACAGAGGAAGAGAGGGAGGCAAGGCGGTCCCAGTGCAGGGAGACGGGGAGCTCGACTAGCAAGCTAAATCTCCCTTCACGGCAAGGTCTAGCACGGCGTTACTTGACGTATCATTTTACCCAAGCATATTTGAAGAGTTTATTCTTGAGATGAGATCCAGAACTTAAAAAAAAAAAAAAAAGTGTGTGAAGTCTCACACAATGATTATTGTATTCAATCAAAAGTTGATACTGAGGTTGGCAGAATTTTAATTAACACCTCACACATCCTCTTTATAAATAAGTTTCTTCACAAGACAACTCATTGAGAAAACTGTTTCTCGTGTATTGCTTCTTCAGTATCTGTAAGCAACACAGCAGACTGGGCAGAAATATTCAATTCATTCAATCATTAAAATAGTTTTACTTTGCAGTGGCCTTTTTATCAGCAGTGCACATACATAATCTCAATCATAGATTCCTGTACATGCTACCACAGTGTACAATCTTAGTTATAAATGTGTGTTGTTCTTGTTTCTGTGACGCCGGATGTATGACAGGTACGCCGACCTTTGTACACACACACACACACACACACCACTGGCAGCAGAACTCGACTTTGTGCCAACCCTCAGTAGCCAGAGGAAGAATACTAGTTCCTCAGCCAGCAACGGGGAAATTTCTTTGTGTCATATATTAGGTATTAATAGAAAACCTGAGTTTAAGATTGTTGGTCAGTGACAAAATGTAACTCCTTGAAGACATCACCTTGTGCTCTCAGAGCACACAAAAGACAGCCAAACCGAAGCGGTTGTACTCAAGAGGTAGAGCAGGTCACCCACTAATTGAAGGTCATGGTTTGATCCCACTCTCCAAGTTCGCGTGCTTCTGAGGTATCCTAAGATACCATAAGATAGATAGGCGCCTGGAATTTATATGTTAGTGCTGTATGAACATAGTAAAGTGCTATGTAGATGCAGCACCATTTACCATTTAACCAAACAAAACAAAAGCTAGGTTAACTAAATATGACATGCTAGCAGTGTGCTAGAGGTTGTGCTTTGAGCTAAATGCTAACATAAGTATGTTAACTTGCTCACAGTGACAAAAGCTAAATGTTGACGCGTTACCAGGTGTCATATGTTTACCATGATTACCACTTGTGTTAGCATGCTAAATTTCTCGCTGACCAGTACCCAAACACAAAGAATAGACCAGGCTGATGGGAATTTATACTGGTAGATAGTTGTATTAGCCTGCGCCAAGTTTTGAAATATATGGAATGGCTAGCCTCTTTAAAAGTGGGATATTTTCTTGGCAAAAACAAAAAACAAGCTCCACTTACGAGCTTTTTTGGGGCTTTCAGCTGTATCCCATGGTCTTCATTGGGGATGGATTTTGCTCAGTGTCACTAATCTTTCTACCAGAACTTCTAACATATTAGATTTCAAAAGTAACTAAACAACATGATAAATATATCAATAACAACCATTATTGTCAGTCATTATGCTCATTATCATCATTTGAAGGAAAACTTGACTATTCACTTGTAAATTTGAAGTCATTGACTGAAACAACACATTTTCTGTTGACCACTTAGAAATCAGGCGATGGCAGCTTCGCAGGTCCTCCGTGCTCGGTGTGGCGATAATAACAACCGAGTCTTGTAACCCCCTGACTTAAAAGCAGGGAGGCTTCATTCAGAACAAATCAATCTCACTAACTCCCGGGAGCTGATGGCTGCATTCCAGGTCGCCCGGACTGTGACTGAGAGCGTCAGTCAGGAGCAGACAAAGAAGTGGCCGACTGAGAGAAACAGCAGAGCCTCGGAGATGGAAGCCAGTGTGAGGGAGAACAGAGGGAATCAGACAGAATTGAGAACAGCAGCGTCCAGTCCTGGCCTTGAGAGAATCGCGAGTGGCCTGAAGGTCGGCTGATAGATGATGATTGATGGTTGCCATCTGCCCAATGGAGCCTGCCCAGAGAGAGCCACTGTGTTGGAGTGGTTCCATCATCAACAACTGATCCCTTCATAAAGCCGCACTGCCCAGTACACGCCTCTTTGTGCCCTCTGTACGATACTCGCATTGTTTTCAACCGTGTGTCTGTAAAGGTTTCTGAAAAGTAGCACATTCATTATCTGTAAGGGCCGTGAGAGCGAGCCTCCCTTATTTGGATCATTCATCCTTTTATGTCTGTGTTTCTCTCAAGGCATCTTCATGTGTCTGAGGGTGTCAGCTTGAAGAGACTGTTCCTCACAAGGCTACCGTTTCATCCGCCGGTGCAGTGTTCAGCCCACCCCCACCCCTGTGGCGCGGTGTCTTCTGCCTCACATCCTCAAGAGAAGGCAGGTCATTTTTCACAGAGACAGGCAGCAGCCACGAGGTGGCCCCGTTCTGGGACTACAGTGTCTGGGCTAGAGTCTCTTCTCTTCCTTCGCTCTCCACCGAACGCGTGGTCCCTGCAGGAACCAAGACAGAGAAATGGTCTTATAGAGGCTCATTCGCTTTATGCATAGGTTGAGTAGATCAAGATTCCCAGTTGGGCGAGGAAAGGGCCTAGAGGCAGAGAGATAGGCATGCTAAAACTAAATTTAAATGGTTTCATTGCTTGCATGGGATCAAGGGTTGGCACATTTATTCAGATCAATGAGTGGGTTTTAATCAAGGGCACTATAAATATCTGGAGTGATTTAAAATTTAACTGAAACCAACCTGCTAAGCTCCCTTACTTTCATGCAACGTTCATGTTTAGCTTCACACTGTGTTCTGCAAGTTTCAATGCCATGACAAACCACCATTGTGTTGTCTCTCTGTGTCCTTTTAGCTTCACTTCAAAGAACCTCGATTTATTGCTCCTCACGGAGAAACGCGTTCCTGTACAACAACCCTGAAAGCTCTCCGCAAGCGAGCATACACCCCCACCAGCGGACAGTGAGTAGCAGCTACTAAAGAGGAACAGCATTTTCAGATCTTCAGCGTTATCAGCGTTGTTTCAGCCACAGCCTGCACACCAAACTTCCTCCTCTCTGTGTTAATGCTGTCACCATGGACACATACCACAGTGGAAAATGTGCTTGTTTCCAGTTTGCCCCTGAGGTTAATAGAAATGTCACCAGCTACCAGTTAACAGCCAGTGTTGCAACACGAGCAACAGTGTCTGACTGAAAGATGGACACTTTTCCCATCTGATGCTAATCTCTTTTGTGCCTATAGACCAAGGTGCCAAGAAGGCTACAGGCGATTAAGGACAAGATAAAGCAGAAGAAACAGAGGTATGGTAGATGATGTTATACTGTTTGACATCATTGCATAAATAGAAATTCAAATGTTAAGAAAAACAATTACTGCAGTGTACCATGTAGCTCCAGGTTAAAGTTTTGATGTTTTCAAATAGAGTAGTAGTGAATATTCACATGCAAATATATGGTCATATCTTAATAAGGAGGTTTGCACCAAAAAATAGAAGCACCTGAGCTGCATTGAAACCTAAACGACAAGAGAAGTGGTCAGGATGATTTGAGGTGGGGATGATTACATTCCTGTGTTAGAGGTATGACAGTAGGCCCCATTAATGAGCATTTCATTTTAGGAAATGTACTTATTCACTTCTGTGCTGTGGGTTAGGTGTGAAGATCAGTATCACACTCATGTTCTTTTCACTCACACCTGAATCAGGTGGTTATTAACTTAACATAAAGACAGGAAGGATGGGGGATCACTAGCCTGGCTCTCTCCAAGTTCAAACTACTAGCATCTTTTGAAGCATTGTCAACAGATTTTATCTCACAGGATACAGTAATGGTAACTGTAATTGCACTCTATGTTTACGTGAAAGTACAAATTTCACCTGAACAAATAAGCCTTTAGGCCATGCATCTACTAGACAGTAGAATTACAGATAGGAGTCTTCAATCTCTGGTCTTTGGCCCAGTGAGGCTAATTAATAAAATTAAGTTGGTCATAATTAACCAATCCTTTGCTAACTAAACCACCAGCTGTCAATCTTGTTTTTGTTGACTCATGGTGGTTTCACTCTTGTCCCAGTGCAGTGATGAAGAAGCACCCTAGGGTGTGTCAGTACACCAGATATCACTGCTGGTGGCTACAGGCAACAGAGCACACTCTAATCAATCATTAAACCACACGTAGCAATGTGTTACGCTAGAAGATTTGAAATTTTCAGTAAGAAAGGGCAGAAAAACATAGTTTTTCATCCTGGTATTAACAGCTATCAACACATTATGTCATCTGTGCTCATACAGAAAGACACCTAAAGAGAGAGTCAAAGGAAGAAGATTTCTCCACCAGCTCCTCCCAGCTATCCCAGACCCCTACAAAGATGAGTATTCATATATGAGTAAAGCAGCATTTTATCACAGCCATTTTTGGACCAGCCAAGAACTCCTGAAACCTCGCTTGTCGGGCTCAGCTGCCTCGGCCCCACGGATGGTGATCCATGATCATGGTGGAGGTGACTCTCTATCGAAATGAAGCCCAGCGGCGCCATGTATAGAAATGTGGGTGTTTTTGCCTGACATTTCCGTATGCATGTGTTTTCACGGAGCCCCCAAACACCAGATGTCAAAGTAGGCTGGCTGGACAAACTGTCTTCAGGGTGTTGCAGTACTTTAGTTTGATAAATGCTATTAGAGATCAGCCCAGATCATCAGGCATTAGAAATTCTTTATCTGATGTAATGATGCATGGGTCTGCATGAAATCCCCTGCGACTGCTGGTTTTTCTGCAGCACCATTATAGATTGTTGGTCATAAATATTCATTTCCGTTGACATCAGCACATGTTCTCACTTCAGTCTTAGTGTACAACCTTCACCCAACAACCCAAAATATCCTCACGCCACTGTCTGTCAATCAAGCAAAACAACACAGCGTTACAGCCAGCAACCACTACTTCCTGCTCTCTGCAGATATTCTGCACTCTCCGATGTGAACTGTCTTTGATGATTATTTAAACTGATAAATGGTATTAGATACAGAGGCCTGAAGGAGATGTCGCATAATGCATAGCACTACTGAAGGGATAGGCAAGAAACTTAAGGAGATAACCTGTAGCATTGAGATTCACATTATATCGGCTTTCGCTAGTTCGGCTTTCCTGGCAAAACCACATTTTCCAGAGTCTCTTGGTGCGCTGGTGTCGAAGCCAGAGCTATCAGTCACTGACTTCCTTTTTTATATTCTCCTTCTTCACCTGATTTGCATAGGTTTGGCAAACTGCCCTTGGGCTGAATATTCAAACTGAGAGTAGCCATTTGTTTTGATTATGCTAATTGGCAGCTGTTGATACAACTCTTGACATTAATGAATCAATGGCACTCTTTGATGAAATATGAGTACCTGTTCAGAGCAGGTTTAGTCACTGGCTTACTGTCTTGATGGTTTGGGATAATATTATTTTTCATCGTGGTGACAATGCACTCAAAACTACCTTTTGTTTGGTTGACAAGTCAATGAGCCAGATGAATTGAGTTACGGAGGTATTATACACATTTTCACCTCAATCCTTTCACCCTCTCTTTGCAGAAAGTGTGTTTTCAAATCTGAGGTGGGTGTGCTTTGGATCGGCGTAGAGTCTGGCCTACTACAACAATGACAAGGCACGAGGAAACACATGCTAATGGTCACGGAAGCCGTGAAACTCCTTTGCACAGCACTTGTTCACGCCTCCCTCCTGTTTCCGCTGACACACCTACAGCCCACATGCACGCTGGCTAAGTCAATCTCATTCTCCGTTACAGGAAATCGGCAGCGCGAGTAGCTTAGCTGTTCCTAAGCGTCTCTTCCTCCTCCTCCCTTTTTTCATTGTCGTCATCATCATCATTAGTTTGGCAGGCTAAAGAATGGGGAGCAAGGACAGAGCGGTATCACGCCACGCATGACGGGCCAGCGCCCTCAGGCCCCGCCCAGCCACAGTAAAGCATTGATGTTGGCACCTGACCAGTTCTCGGAGCAGAAAGGAGAGGTGGAGGTGGGGAGGTGGGAGGAGAGGGGTGTAAGACTTGCTCTTTTTGCCTCCTTCAGCACTTGTCCCTGTCTGACAGTCCAGCTTGAGATTTCGCCAGCGCTACCTGCCTTGGGTTGGGCTCAGGAGGCAGGAGGGATGAGAGAGCTGGGGCAGAGTGGAGGCTGAAGAAGTAGAACTGGAGAGGAGGCAGACACAGATGCAGCAAGATGGCGGTAAACTCACTTGTTTAATCTGGACGCTGTTGTTTTCAAGTCACAAACTTGTTGAATTTCGCACCAGCATTTATAAACAGACTTCGGGCCGTACATTTTGAATGAAGATTAGCACTCATTATCAGCTGAGCTTATCAAGGAACTGATGAAGTGCAGCTTGTTTGCCTTGCTTATTATCCTTTTATGTCACCTTTTGAAACTAATGTGTTGCTCAACACTTTTGAATTCTTCACATTTCACCATTTGCTACAAACCACATACTTTCAATATCACAGCTAACTGAAGCTCTATTACATTCCATTAACTTGTGTAATCCATCATTACATATCAAATCTGTATGATTTTTTTTTTTTTGCACATGATGTTATTGTTATTAAATAATAATAACAAGAAAGTAATTTGGCTGGTAAAGTCTAAATCTTTTCAAATTGGTGTTAAAATACAGTGTAATGACTTTGATTGCCCACAACCCAAACACCAGACAGGCGATACTGACAACTCAGCAAAATGTTTTTTATGTCCAAAATGTTTTAAATAATTTCTTCATGTTTAATGCGTCATTACTTACATAAAAACATATAAATAAGATATAACTAAGTTTTATGATTTAGGATTACAAAATATCTAATCTCTAGTAAGAGAATAAGAATCTGTGTAATCAGTGCCAATTTTTTGATACTTCAATACGTAATGCCATGGATAAAGTATCATGTGTCGACACTCATTCTACAGGTAGTGCAGACTTTCACTGCCTAGTACCCTTAAACTGCATTTTCACTGTAAATTGACAAAAAAATAATAGTAGATATGGTTGTAAACTTTTACACGTACAAACACTAAAAGTAAGTTGCACATGCTGAGCAGAAATGTAGCATAACTGTTTTCTGCTCGAGGAGCTAAGATGTTTTTTCAGAACAATGACCAAAGCATGTATTCCAGATCTCAAGTGAGCCTAAAAGCCCACAGCCCTGCCTGACATAATGTGTTTACCTTCATGTCCTCACTAATGACCGTTGATGTATCTGCCTAAGAACAAACACATTGCCGTGGTGTTTGTGTGTGTGTGTGTGTGTGTGTGTGTACGAGCGGTGACCTCGGTAGGCCCCTCCCAGGCCAGCTCGTTTCGCTGCAGCAGCATTGTACAACATCACAATCAATGATGTGGGACCCGTCTGATGCCTGCTCGTTAATCACATACCAATTATAGCTCCGCCATGCTCGCCGCCCGCCTTCGCCCTCTCTCTCTCTCTCTCTTTTCCCTCGCTTTCTTTCCATTGCATTTGTCGCCATTTATCAGGACACGCCTGCTGCCAGCAGAGTCGGAATCGCAGGAGGCCAGCAAGTCAGCACTTATAGTCCGTGTCACTGTTGGCGAGGCACAACACTTTTGGAAAGATGAAAGTTTGCCTCAGTGTGTGTGTGTGTGTGTGACTGGAACAGGGATTGTTGTTTAGACTTTTTTAAAGTCATCCTGCCAATGTGACTCTCCCTCTGAGAAAGTAGACGGCTTCATCATGTTATGGGTGAGCGGAGAGGTCGAGTACAATCTCTCTGTCATCCCTGCTTTATGTGGCTGAAGGCTGAGGCCCTTGCCCACTCCTGTGCGCCACCCAGCACCTCCACGGGGTGAGCGCGGGTAGAGGAAGATTGCGAGGACGCCTTCAGCACCGGCCATAGTCGGAAATTGAAATATGAGTCGGTGGTTTGCTTGCTCACAGTGCAGAGACATGTATTTGTGTGTGTGTGTGTGTGTGTGTGAGAGAGAGACTAAAAATTGCTGCTGTATTTCTCTCACACTACATAACCTTTTGTGTCCATATTTTTCTCATGTTGGACACGGGGTTCAAATTCTACACGACTGATCTCAGTGAGTTGTACTGATTGCAACATTATTCCACTGAGAGATTCAACTGAGCAAATTATCATGATATTCACAAAAACAAGGGGCACCCTTGCTGTGTGTGTGAACACTGCCTCCTCCTTCCCCAGCCCAAATATCTTGTTGCGCCTAATGGATAGAGACTACTTCATGTGCTGAAAGCACTTTACAAATTTTTTTATGGAAAGTAGCTCAAATGTCACTAGATGTTGCCAGATGTCATGAGGTAATTTGCATATTTATTAAATCATTACCTACTAATTTACATATCAAGATTAAAACTGACTAGTTTAACTAGCTTTATTAGCTGTTATTATTACTCAACCTGCCATAAGCATCTAAATCTACTACTAATTTCACAGTGAGGTTGGTAGGCCTTGGACGATTTTAGCTAAATGTTACCTCACCTGCTAATGTGGTCAGAGTGACAAAAGCTTACATGCTAATGTTTACAGTGTGAGCCATCTTGCTGTTTACCATACAACACAGCACACCCAAGACAATATGAATGTCAATTCTATGTATGTATCAGATGTCTCAGTCATAAACCAAGTATTGACCACATTAAAGGAGACTCTAACTCTGCAGGAACAATAGAGTTGAGTCTATTGGGCCCAACTGGTCTGGTATGGACCGTTAGGAAATGAGAGAAAATTGCAAAGAAGAAGAAGAAGTCTTGACTCAGAAGAAATAAGACTGATGTCACATTGGTTTGACTATTTAACCATGCTGCTCAGTGTTTTTCTACCTGTACACAAAAGCAAAAATGCCTACACATTGAAACATTCCCATGCTTGTTCTCTTTTCTCAACCAACACCCAAAACTCTTGTAGTTTGAACCTCTGATCTGTCAGTCTCAGACAGAACTAATCGTGACTTAATCACAGTCGAGTTTGAAGGTCTCTGTCGTGGTGATGTCATCATCGGGTAGCGAGGTGTATGGGAGAGAAGTAGATCCTTGTTCACTCTCCCTTCTCTACAGCGCTGTATCCGATCTGTCTCATCAATCACCGCCCGATTTCGGCCAACACTGGGATTGACTCGGGAGGAGCTTTGACCTGAGATATAGTCTTCGGGGATCCTGGATGGTTGTCGTGGTGTGTGTCTGCGAGTGTGTGTTTGTGAGAAAAACAGTCCAAAGCCTGGCTTAGTAGCGAGGGAGGAGGAAGTGAGGAGGAATGCCAGAGGGGGATGAAGGATGAGGAGCACGGAGGAGAGGGAGGAGGTGGGTGAGGCTGGAGAGGAGGCCAAGGAGATGAGGGTTTAGATCAAGCGGATCAGTCTTTTGAGTGTTGTCAGTCTGCTCGATTGTCTGTCTGTCTGTCTGCCTGATACTGCAAAGCTCTCTCTCTCGCCAAGCCTGAAAGCTCCTCTGTTACTTCCTCTCCTGTGCCTTCTGACGCCTTCGCTTTCTGTAACACACTAAATGTTTTTTCTATTATTTATGTTTCGCTTTCTATTTGATCGCCAGAATCCAGCCCAAATATGGGATATCTTTCAGTAGAAATTGCAGTATGACATTTATCTTTACTTTCACGGTTTCGTGACATTTCCAGATGATTATATCACTAGACCTGCTCATTTTAATAGTGTTTGCTCATTAAGAAGGTTTTGTGGTGACCTGCCATAATTAACTTGACTGCCCTCACGCCTTGAGGCTTTAGACTTGCTTTGTCAAGGCTGAGACCTGACATGCCCCTAAGACAGCT
This sequence comes from Lates japonicus, assembly GCA_033238685.1. Lineage (NCBI taxonomy): Eukaryota > Metazoa > Chordata > Actinopteri > Centropomidae > Lates > Lates japonicus. The sequence goes on along the minus strand of BRZM01002772.1, from coordinate 248,423 downwards.
CTGCCCCCTGGAGCACCATTCTAAAATACTCAGTGAAACACTGATCAAGGCTGCATTTTGCTCACAAGCATTTTTTTTCTCCAAAGGTGCAGTTTGCGCCACAGCCAGCAGTCCTGCCCACTGAAAATCTTTGGAGACTAGAACCCATAACTCCATACTGGTAGTAAAAAAAAAATTTAAAAAAACTCTGCACCCTCTTGACCCTCCTTCCCTGCTTTCTCCACACGGTGCCTCCATTATTGTCGGCTTTAGCTCCACTGCTCAGTTTTAATTGTTTCCTGAAGTTTTTACTGGTTTGTTTTTGAAAAGGAAGGAGACAGTTATCCATGTGGGATAGGCAGTTCCACCAAAAAAAAAAAGGTCGGGGCGCTTAGGCAAAATGACATGGGGTTGACAAATGTTGGGAGGGTAAAAATGAGAGGTAGCGATGTGGGAACAGCCAGATCGAGAGGATGTGGGAGTGAGAGAGCTGAGAGTGGGAGGGAGGTGAAGGGAGGAGGAAGAAGAGTGAGGGAGTAAGGGGAGGGAGAAATGAATGTGGAGGAGATCTTTGGCAGGGGGGAGGCGAATCAGGTGTGTCTGTTATTGGAGAAAGAGAGATAGTTAGGCCTCATTGCTTCCTTGGCAGTCCGTCCTCTTGAGATTAGTCTATAAACATTACCCGCATGTATGTGTGTGTATGTGCACGGATGCAGCGCACAGTGATGTGTCTGAATCAGCCCGCCTTAAACGCTGACCGCTTCTTTTCATCATCCCTCCGCTGACTCTGCTGTCAGAGTATTTACAGATGCACAACTTGCAATTAAACAACTCTCTCCTCCATGACCCCAAAACTAGAATTAAAACAACTAATTACCGTTAACCCATACTGGGGTATACTTATCAGCCACCAAGCTAATTCATCCACACACACACACACACACACACACACACTTAGTTTCTCCTTTCCTCACCTTCCTTTAACTTCTATCTAAATTTAGAGAGAGAAAGAGGGGAGATATTGGTGTGAAACTCCTGGGGAGAGAAATGCACAAGGCTGGCTGTCGGTAATTAGGTTGAGCCACTTCTTGCCATTGTTAACATCCTGCTTTAATATGAGAAAGACCCCTCCCTGACCCTCTTAGGCATCTTCATTTCTACATGATGTCTCTCTTTCCCACACGCTTTTCTTCCTCCCTTTCCTCTGCATCTCTGTCTCTTCTCGACCACTGTTGCTTCTTCCTCTGTGTTTTTATCTGTCTTTTTTTGCCACTGTATCTCATCCCTCTCCTTGGCCTCTCGCACAAGCCTAATTTCTCTTTTTTTTTCTTCATTTCATGCTCCCTCCATCCATCCATCCGTTCATCCCTCCCCCCCCACCCCCGCTCTCTCCATCTCTTTCTCTGAACTGACTGCGCCGGCTGGTATATTTTTGGCCGTATGCTCTCTAGAAATAGGCTTTTGTGGACGGCAAGGTCACAGGCTTAATTAACAATGGCGAGAGAGGAGTCAGAAGTTCACTTCATTTTTCTTTCTCCGTTCATCCCTCCTCCGCTTACTTCGCACCCCTTAGCTTTGCAAAAGGATGTGACGGCAGCAATACAGTGAAGAAAACGTACTGTATTGAACGCAGCGGCACGGCGGTCACCACAAAGTGTGCGCAGGACACTGTGCAGAGAATCAAAATTCAGGTCAAGCCCGTAGAAGAGCAACAGAGAGAATAAAAAGACGTGTGGATTTTTTTTACATACTTTGTAATGATAATGACATTATCGACATGAATAATGCAGTGTCTGCAACGACCCCTTCACCCCCCCTTTTTTTTATAACCCAGTGATTTTCACGCCGCTACAGAAGGCATAATGTGCTGTCTCCCCAGTTCACTCTACATCAAGAACATTACAATCCGAGATGTTCTTGGCTTTTTCCAACTACTTTAAGGGCATTTCTCGGTTACATTCGCCACATTATGATTCGAATACTGATCCAATGGCGCTTTCGTTCCGTCCCAGCTCTTCTTTAGAAGTGATAATATTGAGGTTTGATTTTCTTTTTGCCACTGACTGTCTCTCTTTCACATTGACAATGACCCAGTACTTTAATTGCCATTGTCAGGGGAGACTGTAAAGAGGGTCACGAAGCCTCCAGTGCAACATCCTCCTTATTTGGATGCCTCCACTACAGCTGCTGGGGGAAAACATGGGGGTAATGAGACAATACTCAAACAGCCAAATCCCACTTTACCCAACCAGCACTTCCTGTGCTTTACCCAAATCCCCAGTACAGTGTGCATGTCTCTTTTTAAATATCTGAGAAGTTTGTTTTCAGCTTGTAGATTTGTTTTATGATGTCTCCTAATGCCCAAATGACAACACCATATGTGTTATTCTTGTGTTTGGGCTTCTTTTTTGCATTGTAGGCTTATTTTTTGGACCATTTCCTGCATCTTCATTCCAAACTACGCATATTTCAATTCTATAATTAGAGTTTTTTATGTTAATGTCAAAGATCACATCAATGCAAGTGAGTACTGGCTTGGTAAATAGCATGGAGCTCCTATGAAAAGATACAGTGTGCGTTGGTTGTTTATATTCCTGCAGCAGTTTTTTGATTCAAATGCATCTTGTCCAAGAGCTCTGTGCCATTTATCAAAGTTATTGCTTGAAAGGGAACAGGGAAGCTATTTCTGCAAATAAATTTGACGCTGTATTGATGGCTTATGGCTCTAGTTTGATGAGGATGTCTGTCAGTGGCGTTTCAAATTGAAAGCGATCACAGCCGATGGTAATACAACTCAGAATTACACATCTATTGATGCAAACAGTGTGCTGGAAAACAGTAATTGTGGGTCTACAGATGCAGATAATAGGAATAAGCAACAATACAATAACATTATTAGAATGCATGACAGCGTGTGTGTGTCCGCTTGTGTTTATGTACCTATTTAGTATGTGTTTTTGCAGCACTCTTATCTGTCTTCCATGTTTGTTTCTGTTTAGGAGATGTACTCCAAAGGTATGATCCTGGCCAGTGCTATCAGACAGGTGCGAGGACTGGGTGACAACAAGTTTGAGGTAGTCACCTCCCTTCGGACTTTCATATTCCGGGCAGAGAGAGAAGGTACAAGTGCATCTTTTCCTTTTTTGTGTGCTGTATTTTTCAGTCATCTATCAGCTACTCATTCTGCTCTCTCTGCTTGTCAGTCTGCCTCAGTTGCTCTAACTGTCTGATTCCCTGTCTGGCCTTGTTTTTCTCTCTCGTTCTCCCCGCCTCTCTCTGTCCTTTCCCTCTCCCCCCCTCCCCTCCCTTTCTGTTTGTCTCTCACATTCTTACCTCACTCTCTCTAAATGCCTCTGTGGTAATCTTCTGTCCCACCTATTTCTCGCTTTTTGTCTCTTTTTCTCCTCCTGCAGTTTTCTGTCTGCCATTTATACTTCCTGCTGCTCTCCCTTAAAGGACATTATCAGTTTGACTGGAGGTTTGACAGGAAAACAACTAGCCTGGCTCTCTTTGAACCTAACAAAATCCACCTACCAGCACATCTACATATTGAATGTGGTCTATATATCCTTTGTACAATCTGTTATTTTAATCTAATGTTGTGCATTATAGGCAGAACATGTGTAGCCTAGCCTAAAACTAGAGGAAAACTGGACTGAAACCGCTAGCTTGACTCTATCCAAAGTTAAAAAATACACCCAACAACACTTTTAAAGCTAATTAATTTCTGTTCATGTACGGGTTGAAAAAATAAGCTACAAAGTAAGTAAGTGGGACAGCTTTACAGTAGTTGGTAGGTGTATTTTTAAACTTTCAGGAGATCCAGGGTAGCCCACAGTTAGCCACTTCCAGTATTTATGCTAAGCTAGGTCAAAAACACCCTGACTCAAGCTCTGTACTTAACACACAAAAATAAGATTGCTATTGATAGTTTTTTCTCATTTTCAGAGAGAAAGGAAATAAGTATTCATAAGTATTCATTCTCTGTGCATGCTCTGTGAATATGAAGCTATGTGATGCTGCTCAGGGAGATCTTGCTGGCAGTAATGACTTCATGTCCCTGCCTGAACCTGTGGTATGAAGTCAATCTAAAAGGTTAGAATAAATGAACAAAATCTCAAATCTTCCAGGAACTGTCCTTTAATAGTCTTGTTCCTCCTTCTTCTCTTCATCCCTCTGTCAGACAAAATGGACTAAGAGTTGTCTCTGCTTATCGTCTTTCAGCTGGAAGCTTCGTCTGTGTCGGCCTTAATGAGAGGGGAAAGAGACACTTTCCGCTCCTTACCTCCTGCCTGCTTGATGGCAGTCTATTAGGCAGCTCAGGTCAAACTGCTCATTTACTAATCGAGGGTTCGTTTCTGAGGTCAGATACTGGCCGCCCTTTGATTCATGTGAATAAGTGAGATTGGAGAAATTGAGTTTTGCATGGTTATTGCGTAGAGTACTTTTGACTCATTGTGTGGTACAGTGTGAATATTTGAGAACAGATTGAACTGAAAGATCTTTATTGACCAGATCATTGAGACCTCAATGGAAGTTATTGACACATTGACATCTGTTGAGCTAAGAATAGAATCATCAATATTTGACCTGCTCACCACTGGTATTGATCATTAGCTTATTGCTCTTGATAACTTCAACCGGTCGTTTAATCCTCAGTGGTCAGTTAGAAATAGTTGTGACTCTAAAGCTGTTTAAGTAGACTCTAATACATTAGGCCTGACTTTAGACATGATTCTTCATCAGTCACTGTCCTGTTAAGCCAGTAGTGAAATGGTAATTGAAGCAAGATTGTGAGCAGACAAATACAATATGTTTAAATATAGACATGGTTGGATTCTTCTTGAGCTCTTAATGGTCAAGTGCTCTAGTGCTCTTATGTAGAAGCTATATTGGTTAACGCTATCAAAAGCACTCTGAATATACTTCAATTATGACTTATAGCCATTCATAAAGGCTTTCATGGGTTATTATTAATGTAAAGAATCAGGCTGTCATTTGAGGGTCGTGGCAGTGTAAGAAAGCTACAGTCACACCTGTTCATGGCAGTTGGAACGTGAAATAAAGCACACTTCTGATTAGATGAACGAGAACTGAAGCTTTCAATCAAACAGGGTCAGTTTGTTTTTAAGATATTCTTTAAAGACTGATTTTTCTATTTTCAACCACCCACCAAAATTCACACAAAGCGATCAAATTAGATGCAGAGAAAAGATGAAAAGACTCTATAAAAAATATTCTAAAGGTAATTCAGTGTCTGTACAGTGTCTGAGTACATTTTTGATCTTAACTAATGCTAATGTTCCTAAATCTAGTTCTAGTTCTAGCTCCAGTGGTTATCTTCTCACCTTGATGTAAAAGTGTACTCCAGGTGCTGGGTGTAGTCAGATGTTCAACAGACTGGAAACTTTTAACCAAGTGGCAAAGAAACACAAATACCTTTAAATAAGTAAGTCTTACATGCCATTGTGTGTAGAATCTGAGAATTTCTGACTTTCCAGTATTGCTGGTTTTGAGAAAGATACTGTGGCAGATAATCACTTAAAAAATTCCACTCATAGACCCTTTTAAGATAGATGTTACTTACCCTTACCTACAGTACAATATTTTTAAAGTGTACCACACTTTGAGTCAAGGATGGAAATATTTGAATAAGTTACTGTTCTGTGGAGATTATTTCAGAATATATACATTCACCAAGCACTTTATTAAGCTCACCATACTAAAACTCTTTAAGCAACATTCTTCATGGCATAGATTCCACAAGATATTGGAAATATTCCTTTGAGATTCTGCTCCATGTTGACATGATTGCATCACATAATTTCTACAGATTTGTCACACTCAGGCTGCCAATCTCCTGTTCCACCACATCCCCAAGGTGTTTTATTGGATTCAGATCTGGGGATTGGGCAGGCCACTGAAGTACACACTGCCATTCTCATGAAACCAGTTTGAGATGACTTTTGCTTTGTAGCCATGAGAAGATGGGTACATTGCGGCCATTAAGGGATGCACACAGTCACGCAACAGCACTCAGATAGGCTGTGGCATTCAAAGGATGATTGATTGGTATTAAGGTGCCCAAAGCGTGCCAAGAAAACATTCCCGACACCATTACACGACCACCACCAGCCTGGACTGTTAACAGAAGCCAGGTTGGATCCGTGGATTCATGCTGTTGATGCCAAATTCTGACCCTACCATCTGCGTACCTCAGCAGAAATCTAGGTTCATAAGACCACGGTGCGTTTTTCCAGTCTTCAGCTGTCTAATTTTGTTGAGCCTGTGCCCACTGCAGCCACACATTCCTGTTCTTGGCTGACAGGAGTGGGACACGATGTGGTCTTCTGCTGCTGTAGCTCAAGAAGGCCTCATTTCATGCTTGTGTTCTATTCATGGCATTGCTTGATGCAATATGTATTTATTATTATCCTTTTATCCGTTTAAAGAAATTGCATTGGATCTCATTTTCGTACAGTTGTGCATCACCGCTGGTTCATAAAAAGCAATATGGCCAACGGGTTGCCCTCCAAACTTTTTCCATTTATTTTCACCACGCTGAGCACAGAGCACCAGCGATTCTCCCTCCTCTCCCTGTCGATTCAGTGCATCATCATATCGATGACTGCCAGCTTTTTTTTTTTTTTTTGTTCATTTATGAGTCGCGGATCCTCAGCGGCATCATTTATCACTCTGTCTGCCGGTTGATCGTCATACGTCACACTCAGCCATCTTGACAAGAGCTGGGAGGGCTGTGTGATTTGGAGGTGGCCTCTGACTGCCTGGGATCAGTGGGAAGCCTCTCGTGGAGGTGGCTGCTGCCATCAGAAGAAAAAGGCCGGGGAGGAAGAGCGAAGAGAGAGGGAGAGAAAGAGAGAAGGAGGAGAAAACTTGGCCTCATCACCTCATGCATCTTTAAACAGGCCCACTCGCCTTGTGGCGGAGAGTCATCAATCTTTGGGGAAACACATGAGAAAGAGGGAGACATGAGGAGACAGAGGGAAAGAGAAGGAGTAGGTTAGTGAAGTGGAGTTACGGAGCTGCTGGGCTGATGCAGTAGGGGTGAGAGGGGGTGAAAATGATGGAGTGATGGTCAGAAGAGTGTGGGAGATTGTTAAAAGGCATGCAGGAGGGTTAGAAGAAGAGGGGATCGGAGCGACAAGGCAAGGAAGGGATTAAGCGAGGGAATAACAGGAGTGGATAGAGCGACACAGGCAGACACGAAGCTCGGTGTGAAAAAGCAACAGAGAGGTAAAGGCAGAGACGGCGGGGAGAGATGAAAAGGGCAGAGTGAAGATGGAGAGAGGGAAAAGGAGGAGGGAGAAGTGAGTGAATAATTGAAGGCCACCGGAGAGAGTGTGCACACAGCTGTCGGCTGATTCTCCACTTGGTCCGCAGGTGGCCTCTTCCCTCAGGTACTGTCAGCTTGAGACAGGAGAGATGGAAGAAGGAAGGAAGGCAGGCAGGGAGAGAGAGAGAGAGGGAGAGAGGGAGAGAAGAAAAGAGAAGGAGGGAGTGATGTGGTGAGCAGTGGCAGGGATGGGGGTAGTAGAGGAAAGCAAGAGGGAAGGAGATTTTGGCAGGAAGAGACACGGCGGAGAGTGACGCAAAATGGTCGGGGCAAGGAGGGAGAGTGTTGGAGAGGATGCAGATAAACGCAACGAGAGAGAAGATGGGATTTAATGTTGATGATTTGTATTCTAATGCGTTTGCAATTGTCTTTCCACAAGCCTGCCCGTGACACATGTTGAGTTTGTTTGAGATGACAGGAGGGAAAGTTAGAGAAAGGAGAAGTAAGGAAGAAAAACAAAATGGTTGGGAACAGGCCAGAGAGAAAACGATGGCAAAAATATAAAGTCAGGAGGACACAGAGTGGGAGTATAAACTGTACTGCATATTTCACTTGGCATCATTTCACATTTTACTACCTAGTGGTGTCGTTTAGCCTACCCCCTTTCTTTAAATTTACAATTGATTTTTTAGGCCACTTGAGGCCAGTGCAACAAGCTGTTAGCACTGCATTAACACATTAGCACCATATGAAGTTATTGTGGCTAACACGCAAGCAAACAGTTGCCTATCTATATATATAGCAGACATGGAGCAGCATTAGCATTTTCTGCCGTTGTTTGATAATCACTTTTTTAAAGCTCTGTTTTGGTCTCTAACAAAGAAAAGTTGGCGATCAAAACCAAAACAATGAACCGAAATGCTAAAATGCTTTAGTCTTGTAATAATTTGATGTGGGTTCATCACCATGAGCAACATATTTCACATACATGTAGTCATTTCTTTGTATCACTGATATATAAAAATGGATAAGTGCAGCTTTAAATTATAAATTAATACAGCCAATAGGGGAATGTTTTTTGTTTGGTTTAAGTTTAGCTTATTAGCTAGTGTTAAGCAGTTACTCCCAAGCAAACATGAAAGTTTTAGCCCTAGATCGTGACTAATTGTACTTAATTTTTGAGGCTTGTATTAGCCTCAAAACTCATAACTTAAACTAACATTTTTGATAAAGTTCACACAAGTCAGTTTATTAAAGAGTTCTGACAGGTGTGTGCACAACATTTTACAGTTAAAAATACAAATGTCAGGACTCTCTGTTGAACAAGCTATGCTATATTACACTTTTTCTAATTAACCTCAAACATACAGTATATATTTAATTGCTGTGCTGCTATTTCTTGTTAATAACTGCATGTATAGGTGCCAGTATGTGCTAAAATTTGCCGATGCCAACAATGTAGGCAACATGGCAACATGACACGGCAAATGCATGTAGATAAAACATTGAAGAGTAATGTCAACATTTTAACATTTAATGTAAACATCTTATTCTATGTTGTGTGAGTATTTTGGCATGAGACAATTGAAATGAGAGAAAACAAAGCAAATGACCACAATCCCCCTGCTTTGTGTAGTTTTTTTTCTCTATTTCTTTTTTTATTCCCGTTGATGGAGACTGTGTGGGCGGCTTCTAAGATCTCTGTCGAGCGCTGAGTGGACCTGGCTCTCATCTCATCCACTTTTCAGTGAGGATTATCTGCCTCTCTCCTCATCTCTAAAGTGGAATAGTCTTTCAAATACATCGCTATACATATATCTCTTAACAAGCGCCAGAGCTATAGAGCTATAGATGTGGCTGAGAGTAGCTGTATACGCTTTTCATATGAAAGCAGGGGTGAGGGCATGTTTGCATGTTTGCACACTGAGTAAAAAAAATTCTGGCAAGCACTCAGGAGGTTCATGTGTGAGAGACTGTGCACACAAACAAGCAAAAACATACACTCCTAACGTATGCGAGACAAATTCAGACGCGCGAGTCAGATGCCCACATGCTACCACGCGGGCGTATGGGCATGCCACTGTCTTCTCTTTTTCCTCCCAAGTTTCTCTCAATCCTCCCACCTCCTGTCCTCGCTCCAGCCCTCCCTCCCGCGCTCAGATTGACAGCCTGGGCGAAAAGGAGAGTGGAGGGAAGAGAGGAAGGAGGCCCTGAATAAATGAACAGGCAAATAAGTGAGCGCAGGACAGGTAATGGAACTCAGAAAGCAGGGTGGGAACGGAACAGTAAAGCCTAGTGATGTAAAGAGCAGTCAATAATTGAGTAGGGTATTCATTATTGATACCGGCTCTTTGTGAATTCATAAGAATCTGGGGGGTAGCCAGACCTGTGCTCAGTGTGGGACCAGACAGCAGATACAGTATTTGGGAGCTCAGGGTTGGGGTTAGTGTTTGTAGGAGTAGGGTGCCCAGAGAAGAGAAACTTTTCCTCAGAAGTGGAGACGATGGTGGATATGTTTGCATGCAAGGTCAGAGAGAGAGAGGAGAGGAACCGTTCTGCAAAGGAGGGTCAGAAGGTCACAGTCAAGAGGCTAATTAAGGTCAGTTTTACAACAATGTCAGCTTGACAGTGACTTCAAAATGATTGACAGTAGCAGACACCTCCCTTTCATTTGACGTTGAGGGCTGATATTGTAGGTCACTCAGAGGGTAACACAAGCTCCGGATGACTTTGTCAAATAACAAGTTAGGAAACTTCTGATTAAGTTTTTACAGTCCAAAATTTTTCACCCTCGGCTTGACCCATTGAAAACCTGGCCACCTTGGATAAATTAGTACAGAAAAAAAAAAAAAAAAAAGGGAGGCGACATCTAAGGACGTCCAGATGTGATCCGTTAGAGCTGAGGATAATTACACAAAATGTGGTCCAACTTCATTCAGCCCCAAACAGAAGGAGAGAACTTTAAGAGCAGTGATGAGCCACCAATTAACAATCACCCGTGGTCCAAACCTTGATAAACACCTTTTTTCCTCTGTGAGTCCTGGTCCACAGTCAGAACACAAAGATATTAAGTTTATTATCATTTAGGACAAGAAAAAGTGTCTGATGGTTTAGCTCAGTGTTCCTGATGTTGTCAAACAAAATCCAAGGGGGATCAATAAAGTATCACAATAACAGTCATCCTTTCTGTTTCTAAACTGGCGTGCCTCAGCAGTATAATTGTGGAAGCTCCTGGATGTTTCATATGCTTCCTTAGCCTACATACCGGTAGTTCAGTTGTTTTGGTGACACTGTGACTTATTAAGAATAATAATGGATAATAGAAGGTAAGAAGAGAATACAAGAGGTACATTAGAGCCATCTGGATACACACACATCCGTCCTGTGTTTGAGATTATTCATAATATCCTCCATCCACCTGTTGTTGTTTTGATCGAATTAAGTAATTAGGCGGTATCAAAATACTTTTCTGAAAAGGGGTGGGGGTGGTGGGGAGTTGGGAGTGAAGTGTGACCTCGTCTGACCACCTGAAACTCATGTTCCTGAGAGCCTCGCTTTGTAAGCTTTGTGTATTTTAGAAAGTGTCTGCATCATTCTGTCAGAGATTTGTTTGATTTTTTGTTGTTTTGGATGATGACTTGATAGCTGCTCAGGTTTTGAATTGAAATGCGTTTACTTTTTCAAAAACTTTGTTGTGCCTTTTATGATTTTGTTCTTAGAAAAAAAAAACAAAGGGTGCCTTGTTGCCTTCTTTCAAATTTGCAAAGTCCATCCCAACTGATGGCTTACTTTTCATATCAGTTAAGTAGATTTTTAAATTTTTTCTTTCTTTTCCTTCTCTGATTCTCTCTGTCTTGTACTGAACAGTTACCAGTGGGCGCTGCTGTGGACCTGTGATGTGTGTGTGTGTGTGTGAAAGCGAGCTTGTGTGTTTACAAATCTTTTTGGTATCTCTTGTGTTTCCACTCTGCTGGCTTTACAGTGCTTGATGTCTTGGGCGGTAAGGGAATGGGCTTTACAGCACCCGGCTATGTCTTCTTTCATGTCCGTTTGAAAAGTAGTAGAGGAAATATCTGAGAGGCCTTTGAGTGTACATAAAGATATGTAGACAGTTTTGGAACATGATGCATTGCGCCACACTTGAGCATTTAGCTGTGCTGTAATCGAGGGTGATTTACAATAAGTTAGAGATTCAGGGCAATACTCAAGGACAAACAGCTTTTAGAGCACCAAACATGTGAAAGTGCCTGTTATAGAACAGTTGCTAAACCCCTGCGCCTCAACGAGATTGTCAATCGTTGCTTAGCAACTGTAACTAGGTGCAACAAGCCTGTCAAGCTTTGCTTTTTCCATAATGCATGGAGCTGTAGTGTAAATATTCTGTTACAGCTGCAACAATTATTATTTGATTGATGACAGTTATTTAGAGTTGAAACTCTTTTTGAAATAATTGTTTTTTAATCTTATGATTAGAAATTGAATATTCTTTCGGCTCTGTGTTTGAAAATAATGTAAATATGTATGTACTGGCAACCAAACTTTTTAGGAACAAGTTAGAGTTTGACCTCATTTTCCTCATCAAACTTATAGTACCAGGACTAGTCCTTCTTTGCGGCAGTGGTCAGGATGCTAGTCTTTGCCTGGGGCATGCATCTTTAGCCTCAGCCTGTTAGCTTAACATCATGTGGCGAAGCCGTTAGGTGCATATTTAAAACCATATAGTTTTGTTTTAAGTCAGCCCCGGTAAATCAAAGAATGTACATTTAAAATGTGGTAAATCTGTCATGATTGTCATTGTAAACTATAAATTAGTGGATTCAAGAGCTGTGGATGTGTCTCGGTAAAAGCGTGTTTTATGATTGTATATTTAATTGGGTGTTGTCTTTGACTCAAGTACTCCTGCCACATCTTGCTTCAGGCTTGCATTTCAGAAACTATCTATATCTCTAGTGCTAGACTTTTGCTTTACAGCTTACAGGATATTCATTCACCCAGGGCTACATTAATTTTTTTTCACCGGTGGCTCTCCTGTGTTTCAGTTTCTTTGGTTTCCAGGATCTGTCTGTATCACTATGCAGTAAAGCCAATGAGCCAATGTAACTCACTGAAGGATGAAAAAACATTGAATTAACATGATTCCAAAGACTTCAAGATGCCCTGTTCTCTCTTTATCTACGTTTCTTCCAGGCTTGTCTTGATTTCTTTCTCTCTTGCTTTCACACACCTCGGCTTGTACCCATTCACCATCCACCTCTTTTTCTCTGTTTTTCTGTCTCGCTCATGCACGTGTCCACAGGGCGCCAGAGTGGATGGAAACTCTTCAGGCTGACCCTTGCGCCCCCCGCCTGCAGCTCCCAGAAGCCCTCCGACGGCCTCTCTTACCCCTCCTCCACCAAACAAGCGAGGACACTGGAGCTCAGCAGTTACAAGGCAGAGTGCTGGTGTCCCTGGCAGGAGTGAGGTCGAGCTCTGCAAGAGCAGAACAGGTGCTTCCTAACACCACTGGGACTTCCTCTCTACAGGATGACAGCTTCCTGTTTGAAAAAGGAAGATAATATTAATCACAGCGTGTTGGAGCAGATGAGGCAGAGTTGGAGGCGGATGGAAGTGCTCATGAATGCATAATGCAAAAACTAAATATATATATAAATATGCTCCGTATATATGTGAAAATTTCATAGCTTGTTTTGGAGGTTTCAACCATGGTAGCACCCAGGAACTGAGTGTGTAATGTGTTATACAACTGACCAGACCTTCAGAGCCATCAGGTCCAGAACAGGTTGGAAAAGAATGTGTGTGTGTTGTGAATATACTTAGCTACTGGGAAGATACTCAATAATGGCTAAACCAATCAGGTCCTCTTCAATGCTGGATTAACTGCAAGGGAACTCGGGGTAAGAATTTTATCAGGCCCCTTGCAGTGGCAACTTTGTTAAACACGAATTTATTTAGGAAGGCTTACGTTGGGGGAATTTGTACTTGGGGTCATACAAGACAAATAATAATGTAGGATCACCTTCAGTCCTTTATTATGTCAGTTGATATTGTGCTTCAGTGCTGTATGTTTCCAAACACGTTTTCCATTAAATTAGCACAAACCAGTTAACACATAATGAATACAGGGCCTGATACCCTTGAAGGTTTGGGGCCATGGGGCCGATTTTACTTTGCTTTGGGTTGGTAATCCGCCCCAACTCACTCATTATTGACTTTAAAGTAGTGCAGTCCAGTAGAGTCAGTCAGCAGTACTGCCCCAGCTTCCTGCTCTTGAATTTTTAAGGGTTAACTCTAAAGGAACACTTTCAAGTATCATTGTTGCCCAGCGAATGACCAGTAAACTGGTCAGCCCAGGAGTGACCTCAAGTGATTCTCTGATGCCAAGTGCCCATTTGGTGAGCTTTTGCCCTTTGCCTGGCAAAATGTCTTCCCCTAACTTCAACTGAATTGAATCATTACTGCTCTTATGTGACCTATGGGGAAATATGAGCCCCAAACAGTGATTTATTGGAGCAGTGGTGGTGCCCCCTTATTCCATTTCACCCCAGCCCTTAGAAATTGCACACCACAGCAGGGCTAATGCCACACAAAACTTTGAACACTCTCATGTTGTTCAAACTCTGGATCTAATCTTCATAGTACAACTCTAATAGACAACCACCTTGCCTTTCGGCAGCAACAGCTTTTAGGTCAGATTTTGGTTGCTTAGTAATAAGCATAGGACAGCAAAGTTGTTGTGTTTAGACTTTACTGTTGTTGTGCTGGATTCTGTAGTACTTGTTGTTCTATGAATTGTTTGTACTGGGGAATGACGGAGCATTTCCATTTATTTCCCAACTGTCTGTAGCTGTAACATCCATCCTCACTTGAGTGACAGGGTGATAGCTTTTTGGAGGATAGGTATATCAAAGTGAAGTTTGATGATGATGATGATATTGTTGTTGTTGATGTGTCTAGATAGATTGTAACAACATGTGCAGTAATATAATTCTTCTTATTGTTCTCTCAAAAGTATGATCTGCTTTTGTTTTCACTAATTCCTTTGGATTGACACTAAGTATTGCGAACAGTTCTACAAAACCATATTAAGGGGAGACAAGAGGGAGATTAGGTGAAAGGGAGAAAAGAGTTGATAACTAAGACTTCAATTGTGTTGCCTACTGAAATTCATAAAGTTAAGTATTGAACATCTGTCCATACGCGGGCATTAGCTTCTATCGATGGCTATCAGTGTTCTGTTATTTCTTTCTTGATTTAAAGCCCGGCTCCGCCTGCAATGCAACTTGCAGTTCATCTGACTGAATCTGCGA